>JAOXJP010254304.1:0-36220 GCA_025762735.1 Platanus orientalis | reverse complement strand
CTTAGGAGTTATTATATATATGAAACAACCATCTATGATGGTTGGGAGAACCGTCACCCTTATGACATACATTGTCGCCTATGGAAACACTATGTAAGCCTTAGAATTTTTTAATGTAATTTTAGGAAATATTATAATAAATATTATTAAACACTTATAAACCATTATACTTCATTACACACTTGGTATCAATAGTTGGGAATCGGTACTCTCGTGACACTCGTTATTGCACATGTGCAGAATTTTAAGTATTAGAGGTTGAAAAATAAGTAAACAACACTATACATTACAAAATAAAGCTATAAATCCACATCCATAAAACATAATCAATGATATAAATGTATAACTGAAACAATAATGTCATTCAAAATGTTCTACTACACTTATACATGAACATGAATACATGACTACATGTTTGATGTAATTTTCTGGTTTTTTTTTTTTTTAATTTTTAACTTTTTCTATAAATTACTTTTGTAAAAAATATAAAAAAATAAAAAAATACGAAAAATAGTAGAATTAAGATAAATATACTTTCTATGTGTCAATATGTTCAAATATGCTTTTTGAATTTTTTTTTATTTTTTGATATTTTTCAGATTTTTTAAAAATTTTAATTATTAAATAAATACAAAAAATATATATTTTCAGAAATCTACCAAAATGTAATATTATGTGAAACATGGTATGTAGTGTGCCATATAAAAAAGTTAGACCAAACAATGTTCATTTCATATAAGTTTTTGAATTTTATTTATTTTTTCGAAATATATATATATATATATGTTTTTTCTTTTTTTTTTTTTTCAAATTTTTTTCCTATGAATTTGTATATCTATCACAAATGTATAATATATAAAAAATATACAAGGATTAGAGAAGAAATAGAGAGATTATCGAGTATTTGTTGAGATTTGGGGTTTCAGGTTCGATTTTTCGATCCGGCTTAAATCTAGCTTCTCAAATAAAATGGACTCAAGTAGAGTCCTAGATTTAACTTATAGAAGTAAATCTAACAAGAATCAGAAAAAAAAATTAGGGTTTTTAAAATTTTTTGATGCTTGCGATACAGACGCTCTTCCATTGTGAGACGCGAGACAAGGCTGTCTCACGTCTTGCTGTGCATTTTTAAGGCAAAATGGTTCAAAAAGTCCCATGTTTCACGAGACATCTCGTGAGATGTGGGACTTCCACTAGTTTTTTGTAGTATATAGCCATTTCATCTCAGTCACTTGCGATACCGATACGTCTCGCGCAAGATTTTGAACCATGATTAGAAGAAGAAAAGGGAGAATAAAGAAGTTAGGGAAAACCCTAGTGGGAGCCTCACGGCTACACCATGGGGAGGGATAGGAGGGATAAACCCTAACCAAACAAACTCAATTTCATTAATTCATCATAAGCTATTCTTTCCAGTTGTTAGGGTGCCTTTAAATATGCTTACAAATTCGAAAATATAGAAAGACACTGAAATAGAAACTCCTAGACTTGGGGCCTAAAACTTGCTAAAAAGAAAACTTCTAAAACCAACTTTCCTAAAACTAAGACTTCTAAAACCTACACTTTGAAGGGGCTGTCAACTAGCCATGTAGAGGGCTCCACTTGTTAACTTTTAAGTCCCCAAATAAGATAACTCTCTTGATGTCAACCACCACTAAAATCTCCAATTTACCCTTGACTTTCAGCATTATTACATAAATACCCTTATATGAAAAAAGAAATCCTAAACTACCCATGGCACTATGATGTGGACATTGGAGGCAATGTGGGACCCACACATGGCCTTAGTGGGATCCACACGAGAAGACCATGGAAGAACACCTTTGGACACATGATGAAGTCTTTTAGTTTAGTATTAGAGTCTTTATTGAGTTAGTTAACTGTTTTAGTTAATATTTTATGAGTTATTAGTAGGATATGAGGGTCATTTTTGGTTTTTGCTTTTGGGTCTTTTAGGAATAAGGCATTGTTGTCAAGGGTATTTTATTAATTTTAATGAGTCAACAAGTCAAAGTGGGGCTCTCTAAGTACTGGTCAAAATCCTCTGAAAGGGCTTGATTTTAACAGTTTTTGTTTTTAGAAAGCCAAGCTTTTAGTAGTTTTGAGTTTAGGAAAGTCTTAGATATCAATTAAGTTAGTAGTTTAGGAGTTTTTAATTTAGTTTCTTGTTACAGTCTATATATAAGGCTGCACATTTTTGCATTGGTATGATGAAATTAATAAAAAATTTGGTTGGTTTCTTGCTCTCCATGAGTGGAACTCCTTTATCTTATTCAAGTTTTTTGTGCCTAAACTTGAACCTCATGGATGGTGATGTCCAAGGGCTTGTGTGGTAGGTAACTACCTATAACTAGGTACCTCTTTATCTTATTATATCTTCTCCAATTTTTCTTCTTTTTCTTTCTTTTGCTTCTTGCTACTGTATCCTACAAAACCCCAATCTCTCATCATCTACTCCATCTCTTTGAATAACCACTATCAAAACCTTTCATGCCCATATTATACACCACTTAACCAAACATAATCTTCACACCCATCAGATTTTCCCTCGTCAAATCCCACTTCCCATCACTCAAACCATTTGACCACTATTATTGCACCATTACCAATCCACACACACACACACACACACACACCTGAAACTCAATCCCAACATACCCTAAACCTGCAGTACCCTATGAACATACCCCTAAACTCTTGATTAGAAATCTAAAGTTTCAAACCATAATAAACCAGGCAACAAAAGATTAGAGATTTCCTTTGTTTGAATTCTCTTTGGGTAATTCCCTATGGTATTTTGATAGTTTATAGAGTTCTTGGTGGTGCCTTGATCCTATTGAAGATATTTTCATTAGTGGAATTGCCTGGAAGTATATTTGTTGATTTGGGTGATTGGCCAGTTAATGAGGCAGCTCTTTAATGGATTGAGAAGTACAAGCCTTTATGGAAGCCCAAGATCAAAAGCATGGGAGCAAAAAAGAAGACATAATGCTATCCATAGTTTTTAGGCTTTATTTTAGTGTTTTTTTTTTTTAATGTTTTAGGAGGGTTTTAGTAGTGAATTTAATGTAAGAAGGCCATTAAAGCCAAGTTGGAAAGTTGGTAGAGAGCTAGAATTAGTTTAGAAGAAGGTTAGGAATATTTTATATTTTTCAGAATTTTTTAAGATTTTTTTTTTGGATATTTTTGGGCTGACCGCACAATGGAGGGGTATTTTGGTCAATATTGGTCAATTTTTTTTATTATAAATAGGTCATAAAGACGTTTGAAGAAAATTTATGAATTAAAGTTGGTTTTGAAGCCCAAGGTTTGGCTACATTTCTATTACTCTCATGATTTAGGTGAGTTCTTCTTCTTAATCTTCTTTCTTCTTCTCCTCTCTTCTTTCTTATGTTTCTTTATTCTTGAATCTTCTTTAAAGATTTATGCAGAAAATTCTTTATTATCTCTTTTAATCTTCTTTTTATACCTTCTTCCATAATTTATTTTCTCATTCTTTTCTTGGTTTTTGATTTCATACTTCTTCTGGTTCTCTTAATTTCTATATGATATTTGTAGTTTATCCCTAATTTTTATGAGTTCCTTTTTAAAAGGGTATCCTACATCGCTAGTGTTGGGTTATCAACCCGTATTGATGAAAAGAGGGGTAGAGGGTATCAACCCAATGAACCAATGTTCTTTTCTTCAGTAATTCCTTGCTATCATTATTCAGTCATGTATGGTTCCTTTTTATAGGCTTACAAGACTCACACTTTAGTTATTGATTAAAATAGAAACTCTTATTTCTTTCTAAGACTTGCTAACCACAAAGGAATTCTAAATATCAAAGTTTCCTAAAATTTTAAACTACTAAAGACTACCCAAAGAAGGGCTGCCGACCAGAAAGCTAGAGGGGCCCCACTTTGTTGACTTTATGACTCCAAATAAAGATAAACTGCATAGCTGTCAACCAAGACCCTTTGACCCTTACTTGGACTTCCTAAAACTACTAAAATAACATGAAATTCCTTGGCATTAAGCCTTATTACAAAATAGACCCAATTAAAAAAAAAAACCCATAAACCCATGGTACAAAAAGGCCTTATTACATAATGATTCCAACCCCTAAGACACTAATTAACCCACCTAAATACCTGACTTGAATCTCCCCCCCCACCTCCCCCCTTGTGTGGGGGTACATACATGAGCCGCTTTATGTTGTTTGCATCATTCTCTTGGGATAGGGAGAAATTTGACCTCGAATTTTAATGCAGTCACTCTCTTTCACAACTCCCACTTAAAGATTTGGCTTGACTTCGCAAATGTGGAGGACCAAATAATGACTTCTTGCACGAATCTGACTGCTTGGATCTCTTCCTTATCCTGGCCTTGGGCTTCTTCAGGACTTCAGTCTTTAGATTTAGATGTTGAAGATGGAACATATTTCTGGCTCTTGGGGTCAGACTTTTGATCTAGAATGTGATAAACTTTTGGAGGATGAATGTAGGCTAATGTTAAAGATGAAGATACATCAATTCTAGCTTGTTTTGCCTCTTGTTCTGCTTTATGCTTTTCCTATTCAGCTTTGTACTCCACACCTTTTCAAACTGGCACAACATGTAGCAAATAGAGATTCTTCCCGTTGTTTTTCTATTTCTTGAAGTCAATGTTGGAGAATTTCAAATTTTCGTTGGAGAATCAAGCAATGTCACCTATCAGACAATTATTTTTTTTTCCTTTCAGAATAAAGATGCCTTTCCACTTGATTAAGTTTAGATCTAACGCGATCTTCTGATAAATAATTCAAACCCACCCTTCCTCATATGTTGGGAAGGTTAGGGGATCTTCATAAATTTCCTGGTAAAATTTCATAGACTGATAAGGATTAGCCGTAACCTGGGTCTGATACCAAAATTGATGTCAGATATAACCAATCCATGAGACCACGAAGACGAAAAAACAACTTTAGAAGATGGGAAAAACTGCAAAGGAAAATTCTGCAATTATAGATCAGAATTTGTGAAATGATCAAAATACCCCTGGTCATGCATCAAAAAAATCTTCTGCTTTATAGGAGATAACTTGTCTATTATGAATTTCACAGGATTCTGATATCTCTAACTATAGAAAATTATTAAAAAACTCAGACTGCTGTATTCTTTATTCAAGAAAACCAGAAACATGGTGTGAAAATTGATCAAGAGCTTGACTAAATCAAATGGAAATTTAATGAGACCTAAGGGATTAGAAAGTGTACTGATAGAGTAACAAAACCTAAAAAGAATTCAAGAAAATAAGGGCTTGTAAGTGGGGCAATTTCAAGGGTTTATGAACCCTGAAATTTATGCTAAAATCAAGAATAGGCCCAAACTGTCTGAGGATTGATACTATAAAACACCTAAAATCAAGATCTCTTGAAAACCTTGATCACCTCCATCTGGCTTGACAATCCGTACGGCTACTGACGTTAGCCCGGGCTAACGTCAGCAGTCGACTGCTCGCTGCTCCTTTGGCTTCCTCAGACCCTGGCTTTGATAACAAGAAGAAATATAAAGATATATCTTATAGATTTGAGAGAGAGAGAGAGAGAGAGAAGTCGAAGAAGAACAATAAGGAGTCTGAGGAGAAATTGTGGAGGCTGTAATCATAGGAGTTATCACTCTCATACGTATAACTCTTATTTTTATATATTGATACATTGGTAAAATGCCAATAGTATGCTCATGTATACAAAGAATGACACATATGCCCTTACTTGTGTTATCCTGTTACTTCAACAGCGTTTTCATAAATGAGCTTTTGATTTTACATGTAATTGAACTGTGTACATGGTTGTGCATATATGAAAACATATTTTTCATTCGCAGGAAACAAGAAAGAAAAACTCTTTGAGCTACTGAACAATTCTCTTTAATGGATCCATGATTGTCTGCGGAGCCCAGCAATTCGTTATTCTTTTATAGAATCAAAATGTTAGAGGGTGATGCAGTTTTTGGTGCTACAGATTGTGATATTTCCTATGTCTCTTCACGAGTTTCTTTTTTAACACTACACTAATTATTGTAAACTTTAGATACCAAGATTCAAGAACATGTGGGTTCCATTAATATCTAATATTTTCCACTGATCTTGGATGGTTCTGCACTTTTATCTTACTAGTGTGATGTAAGCACGGTATGCTAAATAACTATTAAATGTCTAACATTCAAACAATATGTTATTTCGCTTTCTTACGTGAGAATTTAAATCCATGGATCATAGATTTTCAGAAGGAGATCCTATGGTGTATGCTATGACGATGATATTTTTTTGATTGATAAGACTAGGGAGGAGGTAAAATGCCAAGTTAGAACTATGGAGGGACTTTTAGAATTAAAAAGTTTTACGACGAACCAAAATCGAATATATGGAATGCCCTTATAGCAAAAATAGTAGTAGAAGCTAGGAAGTGGTTAAGTTTGATAATCAAGAGATACTCTTGAGTGACTATTTTCATTATCTTAGTTCAATCATCCATAAGGAGGGAGAGATTGAAAAAGATGTTACTCATTGAAATAGAGTAAGGCGTATGAGTTGAAGAAGTGCTTCTAGAGTGCTGGGTGATAGATGAAGACCCTTGAAATTGATGAAATAAATTTATAAGAAGGCTATAATACCAGCCATGTTTTATGGAGCATAATGTCGGGTAGGTAAGACGCAACATGTACATAGAATAGGTGTAGTTGAGATGAGGCTGTTGTTATGGATGAATGATAAGACTGGAAAGGATGGAATCAGAAATGGATGCATCTGTGAGAGCTTAGGGGTAGCACTCTTGTGGCCAACGAGTACATCGATTCTTGGCAGAAGTTGGAATCGTGAGGTCTTATTTGCTAAATTGACCTTGAAAAGGCTTTTGACAGTGTTGACTGAGGCTTTTTTGAATGGGTAATACTCAAAAAGGCTTTGAAAGAAAGTGGATTCAATGGATGTTAGGTTGTCTGGGCAACCCTTGGTACTCCATATTACTCCCTCGGGATTTAGTACGACCCCTTAATGAACGACTGAGGTTCACCCTGTATCAAGGACGGACACATCAGTGCCAAAAAGTGAAAAGCACCCCCAAAAAGTTTATAGCACTTTTTTGGCACTGATGTGTCTACCCCTGATACAGGGCAGACCTTAGTCGTTCATTAAGGGGTCACACCAAATCCGAGGCACATATTACTTAATGGCACTTCTAAAGGATTTTTTGGTTCATTAAGTGGTTTGAGGTAGGGAGATCCTTTATCCCTTTTCTTTTTCTCTTTGGTAGCAGACGCCCTTAGTGCACTTTTTAGCCATGTGGGACTTCAAAATCCAATCCAATGGCCTAACTGTATCTCATCTCCAATTTGTAGATGATACTATTGTATTTGTTAAACCCAAAGTGGAAAGAATCATAAACTTAAAATGCATCCTTAAAGTCTTTGAGGTTATTTCTGGTTTAAAAGTTAATTGGGGGAAGTATGGTATTGCCGGTATTCATGTGGTAGAATTATTCCTATCTTCTTTGACTAATTCACTTGGATGTAAGGTGGAGAAATGGCTCCTTAAATACTTGGATCTTCCCCTTGGGGGCTCTCATTGTTTAGGGAGTTTTTGGGATTCAGTTATTGAAATGGTGGAAAAAAGACTAGCTAGCTGGAAAAGATCTCAAATTTCATTGGGGGGCCATATCACTCTCATTAAAGCAGCTTTGTCAAACATACCGGTGTACTATATGTCCATTTTTTCTATTCTAGTGAAGGTGGTTAAAAAGATTGAATTCCTTTAAAGATTGTTCTTGTGGGCAGGGAGAAATTTGAGAAAGATCATTTGACTAAATGGAAGGAGGTTGTGTGTAAGCCAAAAAAAAAATGAAGGTGGTTTTGGAATTGGGAACATACTTTTGAGGAATCAAGCTCTCTTTGGGGAATTGTTGTGGAGATTTGTTTTGGGAGAGGATAGTCTTTGACGCTCTCTCATTTCAGATAAGTATGGATCAGACTCAAATGGGTGGAATACCAATCATGTCCACAACTCAAGAGCCTCTTTGATCTAGAAACACATCATTGGCTTTTGTCCTTTCTTTAGACTTTGTCATATGTCCTCCGAAAAGGACACATCCATTTCCGACATCCTCATTTCCTCCACTCCTGGGGACTTTTCTTGGAATCTTACATTCTTTAGGGATCTTCTTAAATTGGAAATTACTTCCATGGGTTCTTTCTCCTTGAGTCATTCAAGAATATCCATCTCTCCCCATCATCTCTTAATAGATATAGATGGACGCTTGAATCCTCCAGGATCTTTTCTTCTAAATCCTTCTTTGGTGCTCTATCCCTTAATATTGGCTTAGATTCCTCTTTTGTCCCATCATTCCCAATACCTATGGTATGGAAAGGTATCTCTCCTTCTTGGGTTCAATCTTTTGTTTGGATTTCCGCTTTATGTAAAATGAATACTATGGACCTTTTCCGAAAACGGTGACCTTACGTGGTTCTATCCGCATATATTTGTTCTCTTTGCATGAAAGAAGGTGAATCCAATGATCATATAATGATTCATTTTTCCTTAGCAATATACCCATATGTCATTAGGATGGATTATGCCTTGTTATCTCTTTGATCTTGTGAGACAATTGAATTGTGAACTTTTGGATGTATGCGGTAAGAATTTTTGGATGGGAATTCTTTATGGAATTTGTTGGAGAATTTGGAAGGAGAGAAATAGATGGATTTTTAATGGAGTAAGGAAGTCCCCTTGGGAAGTGGTTGATTCCATCTTACTTGAAGTGGCATCTTGGGCAATAGCTTCAAAGGACTTTGATTGTCTCTTTGTCAATGACTTTACTAGGGATTGGTACTTTTGTATTTTATCTTATCTTATACATTGTAATCCTTGGTCTCGTTGTGCAACCTTGTTTGGTCAATTGTACATATCTCTATATATTCTCTTTTTTCCTTAATAAAGTCTTGTTATCCATTAAAAAAAAAAAAAGATGAGGGAAAGACAATTGAGATGATTCGGTCATATTTGATAAAGGCCAATGACTACTCTAGTGAGGAGTGAGATGGTGCAAATCGAGGTGATAAAGGGACAAGAGGAAGGATAAAATTGATTTGGTTGAAATAGCAAGGAAAGACACGAGTGATTGTGATTAAGGGAAGATATGGCCTTAAATAGAGTGGAATGGCATAACGAGATTTGTTTACCCAAACCCAAATAGTTGGGATAAGGCTTTGTTGAGTTGAGTATAGATTATCAGAAGGTCTATAAAAGAGGGACTCTAACTTGCCCCAACTCTAAACCTAACAATAAAAAGTGCAGGAGCGGGCTGTTTAATTCAAGGCTTTTTGAAAGTGTTATGCAACAACTATTAAAAAATATAGGGGGCTTAGCATTATATATATTGGTTCATGTTTTTTGGCTTATCTTAGTGAAATTTGATTTCCCTTTACTAGTAAAGGCCGGAGTTTGCTGGGAGTTGCTTGCCTCCTGGGCGCTGCTCCGCTATGCTCTATTATGGTGCTACTGTAGACGACTGAATTCAAAGATGGTTACATTCTGTGCTTTTGCTTTTCACCGCTGAAGAGGCCTATGGGTCACTGCTAACCACTTCTGGTCCCAAAGATTCGGGCTTGCTATTTCCGTTTGTTACATCTCTCAATATTTTTTTTGCCAGTAGCCATTGCTTAGGACCTACTGTTTGATGGATCTCAACAACAAGGTCTTTTACACCAAAACTCATTCAGCTGATTGTAGCCACTAATTAAGGTGAATGGTTCAGCTATAATTCTGTGAATCAAATCATTGCTTTCTTGTCATCTAATTGAGTTGATTTGTTAACCACATCCCTCCCAACCCCCCACCCTGGCCAGCCCCTCTGGTGTCAGCTCTCTGCATCTTTTATTCATCAGCATTGGAGATCTCTTTGGTGAATCATCCTCCATGGTGTTGGAAATGAATTAACGTCTTCGAAATTTCTATACCATCTTTATGTTCTATATCTGAAGACATAAAAGCCATTTATATCATATTTTTCAGTTTGGGCTAATAAAATATAGAGATGTTACCATACTCTTACCTCATCAGTACTCCTGAATTTTGGAGAATTGTGTATGTGATCTATATCAATATTTATCTTGTTCCAGGTTGCAGCTCTTGGTGCTATTAGCAACATAGTGGTTGATTTTACAGGCTGTAAGTCGATTTTCATCCAACTGGGAGGTGTGAAACAGCTTTTTAAGCTATCAAGATCAATGGATTCACATCTTAGGTTAAATGCTGTCTGAGCTGTGACGAACTTGATGTTTTTGTGGATAACAATCACAAAGAAGCCATTTATCTAGAGCTGACAGTATCCACATTGACAATCCTTATCTGTGGTAATAGCGGGCTCTTTACTCCATGACAGTTGGAATCTAATTCCAATTTGATGTCGATATATTTCTGTAACATTTGCTACTATTCAATTTGCCTTATCCCCAAGTAGTTGGGATAAAGGCTATTGTGTCATTGCATGCAACTATCCAATTGCATTTATACTGCAGACACAGAATCTTTAATCCAAGAGCAATCTCCGGCCCTTGGTTGCAATCTTGTTGATGGATGTGTCTACTGCATCGAGCATGTATTTACTGAAGATGGTATTGTTATAAATGCAGTTGGAAGGCAGTTGTAGAGTTCTTTGAAATCATAAGTCTGCATGCAGGTTAAAACTTTGTTTTAGCCCTTTCTTTGTTTTATGTATCTAATGCCGTGTTTAATCGTATGGATTTTGGTCTTATCAATAATTTGATTTTAAGAGACCATATGTGAAGAGGGAGAATGCCTCCATTCTCTCATTATCAGATTGAAAGAGTACAAACTTCCATAGGGGATTTAGTTGGTTTTGCTTCTGATAGATCATGTAATCCTTCTCATTAAGGCGATGTACGTCCTCGGCAATGCTGCGACTGGGAATGAGTTCCATAAAGAAGCAGTGATGCATCAACTCCTTCCATGTCAGACTGGCGGATGCACCCAATCTTTTGTGATGAGATTTTTGCTGAATTAAGGATGGTTGGCTATGCACTGCTGCTGTTTGGTGTGTAGTAAATCTCACTTACCCAGAGAGTCCTGGTGCATCTACTCGTGTAGTCGTGTTGCAAGTCTACAGAATGCTGGCATAATTTCTCAAATAGAGAAATTGGTTAATAATCCCTGCTTGGATACAAAGGTCACTCTCAAATGACTGCATGCAAACATGTTTTCCATTTGTTTTTTTTTTTTTTGTTTTCTGTTTGGGTTTTTTTTTTTTTTTTTCAAATACTCAAATTATTTTGGTATATGCAGTTCTTACTATTGTGGTGTTTGCAATCCTTTGTGATGCAGTTTCGTTTAAGAACAGTTCTTGAACAGTGTACAACTTCTGAAAGCAGCTCAGCGTGATCCTTTCATCTCAACCATGGACCCCAAAAAGGTTGTGATTTTTGGAAGCAAGTTGATACTTCGGGTATCAGCTTGTTTTGTAAGATCACATTGAGCCTCTAGGGATCTTACAATGACACGGTATAATTTACTGAAAGGTAAATGAGTATAATGGTTTGTGTGAATTCAATCCTTGCATTTATTTTTGCTGGCCTTGCATGTTCTTCAGTTTCTTTTTTGAGCAATGGAGGAGCTCGCTTCTCTTCCTACTGGGTTGTTTTGTTGAGATCTGTAAATCCCATTTTGAGCCAGATTTTTTGTATCCATCGGTTCTTGTAGTAATATAATAACCGAATGTGGCAAATGTGTTATCTTGGAATGAGCACTAACATCAGATTGAACTTGAATTGTTGAATCAATTTACTATAAAGTAATTAATAGTGCTTCAGTTCAAATTCTACAAATGCAATGTTGTCGTATTAATAGACTGACTTGAAGTTTTCAGTGTGTTGTAAGATAACAGCTTGCTGGAAATGGTTGTGCTCAATTATTGAAGATTGAACATTGAGAAGATAAGAAGCTGAGAAGAAATCTATCCAACAAGAAGCTCCTATGACTGTTTCTTTTTCTTTTGTTCTTGTTGAGTTTCAACTTGTAATCCTTCCATCTAGGAAAAAAGGGTAGTGAAGCTGGTTATTGCTCTATATTCTCAAGCCTTTGTAATCCTTCTATCATACTGAAAATCGTGCTTAAGCTATGTACTGTGTTGTTTTTGATTCCTCTTTCTTTATTTCTTTTTCAATTATTTTACTGCCCTACATCAACAACCATTTCCAGCAAGCTATTATATTCTTTATTTCTCCCTTAATTATCTTACTGCCCTACTTCAACGAATTGAGCACAACCATTTCCAGCAATCTGTTTTCTTACAACACACTGAGAACTTCAACTCAGACTATTAATTGGCAACATGAAATTGGTATCCTCCATGGCTTATTATTCCATAAAGCATCGAGTACGAGTGTCTTTAACAAATTATGTTAGCTGAATTAAGCAGATTCTTTTTTTTTTTCTTCTTCTTCTTCCAAACAGATTTGGTGAATTGCAACTTATGTAAATGAAATTGGACTTGGAATTAGATACCTATGATCTTCTCGTATGCCTCAAATTTCTCTTATTCTTGGCATACTGACTTCTATTTTCTATTTTCTTCAGGCTTGCTGTCTCTTTTCGGTATGATCTCGATTTAGAGGAGCTTATGGTGTTGTGAGCACTTTGATATTTTTCCTTTCCTTTGCTGCCTTGTTTTTAGGCCTTCCACAAGCCCTCTTTGTTAAATGTGCATAGTGGTCAACTTCCTCCCTTTGCTAAGCCCTTTGGTTGCCCTTGTGTGTAATTGGTATAGCAGGCCATTAAAATGATCTAGCAAGCTTGATTGATGATTATTGGCATGGGGCTATAATTTCAAAGTGATTTTTTTTTTTGGTAATCAATTTCAAAGTGGTTTGGGGTGGCTGACAGAGTCTTTTTCACCTACTTTTACCTTCATTTTATTAAAGATAAAGGAAAAAGTAGAATACAATACAAAATCCAACACAAGTATAAAGGAAAACTCGAAAATTACAAGTCATTCGGCATGGCATAGAATCGAGTTTACTTTAAAAATGGCATGCATAGAAGATCCTTTGTTTTTTACCAGAAAAGTTGCATCATTCGCCCCCGCGGAATGTGAGAAAAAGAAACATCACTCATCCCTTGAATAAAATTCCTTTGCCTTTCTCCAAGTATTAAAGCATGTTATGATGCTTTCTAAGATAAAATCTTTATTGTTTGATTATGTCCCTAGGAGAGAGTAGACCTTCAAAGGCTCATCAAGGGTCAAGCTTCAACTCAAGTAGAAGGAGAACCCTTTGACATATTCTAGTTATATAAATTCAAGGGAATTTTTAAATGACACTGGATTCATTTCTAATGAGTTGCAGAGTCTGTAGTCTAGATACACTATTAAAATCCATAAAGTTGAATTACAGGCTTTTTCATCTTTTTCCATTTTGCAAACCTATGAATTTGGGATTCTTTTCCTACTTTTCATACCAAAATAAAACTGTAACAGATTTCATTTCTACCGACCCTCATTATCATAAGTTTCCAAAATGTACTTATCTTACATCAAGCCTATGTACCATCATCATCTTTTTCCATTCCATGTAGGCAGGCATCTACAAGGTATAGTGAAGAAAAAAAACAGACAAAAGAAGAAAAAGATCCTCTTTAAGGCTTTTGAAATCAGTCCTTGGCTTTGGGTTTTCCTCTCACACATGATTTAACCAGCTGCTTTAATCCCTTCTTATGTCTTCTCTTCTCAGTCTTCTGTTCTTCCTTCTTCTCTGCTGCTGCCTTGAGTTCTTCCTCCAGCTGCAAACACAACTGACAGATATATAATCAGACGGGTTAGTCTCTAACCATTAAGGGTATAGATGGGTCGGGTTAAGGACTTAAAATTAACTTCTGATTGCCCTATATGAATCCGAACCAAACTTGAACCGGTTAGGTTCATCCATGCCTAACATTGGGTGGCTGGACCAAACGAACCCAATGCTAACCCGGCTGGATGAAGAAATATCACACCACAAAATACAAACCAAAAAAGGATACTCTAGTAAATATCTACTGTGCTTTTACTATAACACCCTTCTTTGCCTAGTTTTTACCTTTAGTACACGGTTCTCTACTAGGAGGAGTCGGTCAATGAGATTGCCCTTGACCTCGGTCTCTACGATGACATCGTCGATCGGACGGCAATGCTTCTCTAGGTTCTTGGGAGAGAAATCAACGGAGGAGTTCCCTCCATCGCTTGTCAGGGCCCCACTCGACAGTGTCGATGCACTCGAGCTCTTCGGCGATCTATTCCACCCTCTGATTTCTTCCAAATGCCTCAACTGAGATCCAGAAAAACAAAGAAAATCTATGTCAAAAAATGAGCCCAAGAAGGCCCATTAAATAATTCGATGGAGCCCAAATCAAGGCAATGACAGGATTAGCCCGTGAGCCTTAGGGCGCATTTTAGAACCTTACCATGATGTCAAGGCGATCGACTCGAGCCAGAATGGGTTCTTCTGTAGAAGCCATTAGTGATGTTTTCGTGGGAGAAGAGATGATTGATTTCAAGTGGGAAGGAGAAGAAGAAGAGCCTTGCCGGGGGGGGGGGGGGGATATATATCTATATAAGGAGTATGGGAGGCGGTGCGGATTTTGGAATGACATGGAAGGACACGTGTTGGACTCCTGTGAAATGTATATGGCGGAAGATTACACGTGGCAAGCTGATGATTGAGTTATTAATCAAGATAAAGTGCGGTCTCGTGGAGCTACTTTTGTTCTGACACTTCATTATTGGCATGCAAGCCTGTGATGCCAACACGTGTGGAGGCTTCTTATTAGTGGGGCCACCCAAGCGCTTGATCCTATCTTATTAGAAACTAGTAGAAAGATCCATGGAGTTGTGACAGCACCCCCTTTCCAACACCGGTTTTCTTTGTTCTGACCACTTGGGCCCACATCATGTTAACAGATGCACAACGCGGGACCCAGATTGAAGCAGGCGATACCACAACGCACTCCATACTTTTTATACCACTCTGGAGACTTGACCCTGTGTCTTCCATGGGAAAGAGAGATTTCGCAGCCACCCCGCCGTTGGCTTTATATAGCCTATTGTTTTGGAGAAAGTTTACAGTGTGGTCGTCTCCCTGGTTTTGACCATGACATTATGTCAAATTGTAGTGAAATTGTGGGGTTAGAGCCAAGACTTGCTGACATATTAAGTTTATAATGTTAAATCAAAATATTTGTTAGGGTTTCCATCTTATGGAATTGATTGAGTAATACATTGAAAAGAATAAGGCTGTGTTTGGCAGCCACCTATGATGTAATCAATTCGTTTGAGTTTCTCAAGGCATTTGTAACCATGAGATGGTGGTTCCGTTAAGAACTCATTCAAATGTATATTGATTTGTTAACTACAATTATAAATGAAGTCATCTTAGGTTTTTTTTGTAAAATAAAATGACTTACGTTATCAAGCACAAATGGCTGCAAATTTGAATGAGTTTATTATAAACCATCCTGTTGTGGCTACAAATGCCTTGAAAAACTCAAATGAAATAATTAATTACATTACAGGTAGCTGCCAAACAGGCTATACGTAATACTATAGAGATTGTCGAATTTTAATCTACTAGCAAGTTCTTAAGTATGATCCATTGACTAATACTAAGTATATGGCTTAAAAGAGAAACCTGAGAATCTCATCATTGAGTAGTATAGCTTCTTCTTTGATTTAAAGTTGCAAAATGTTTCAAGTATGAATACTTAGTTTTGTTCAATTTGAAGGTCTTATGAGATGTAAACATAATTTTATTATATTAAGCATATTAATCAATGATTTGTTTCTAAATTATCCCAGTAAAAGCTTCATTATACATGTGCGTCTAGTGATTATTCTTGAAAAAGAAAAAGAAAAATGATTTGAATGACTTTTCTGTGACATTTATGCCTTAATAGCATAGGTGTGAATAGATTATTAGATTTGTTAAAGTTTGACTTTAGTTTTCTTAAAGATTGAGGACGTTTCAATTTGTGAACCCTGTCTAAGTCTTCTTTTTCCAAGAAAGCTGCAACAACAATAAATCTATTAGGTTTGACACATTAATGCGTGTGGTCCTCTAATGTGAAAAGTGGATTTTAGTATTCATCACTTTTATTGATAATTGCTCAAGGTATGAGTATCTCTGCCTTTTCTTTTCTTTCTTTTTATTTTTTTTTTTCCTTTTTTGGTAGAATATGGGTATGATTACCTAGTACACCAAAAGTTAAAGCATTTGAAAAGTATAAAGAATATAGGGCTGAAATCATTTAACTAGGCGTATCAAGAATGTCCAAAAGAAAATACTTTTCCAATGAGTTTCAGAATTACCTAAGATAGAGTGAGATATTGCCACAATTCTAGTTGATTTCCTTTTTCCTCCAATATTCTACTCTCTTTTTTCGGTAGTAATACTCTACTTTTCTTTTATATATTATTATTTTACTGCAGACTTCTCTATTACATTACCTTATAGTAATTATAAGTTCGATCAAGCCTAAAACCCTACCTCTTATTCTTCAATACCTAACCCTAGATTCCTATTAGTTTTATTGAACCTTAGCATATATCTTCATAACTGATTACTAGGACCTCTTTAACTACCAAACAAAAAACTATATTTTCTTTTGAATGTTTCAATTACAAAGTCCATCCGTAGTCTTCTTTCAACATTGCGACTACCCTAAATTAGATTATCAACCATTTTTATTTATTTATTTTTGAAATCTTTTTCTAATGGTGGGTAAAGAAATTTATTCATAAAAGAAATTTTAGGTACAAATATACTTGTATTTAACCCTATCAGTCCTAACAAGAGCTACAGGGTGGAAGGAAAAGAACATTGGATACATAACCATTTCATCATTTACTGTACAAAAAGTAAAAAGAGAGTCGGCACATTATTTAATTTCCCTCCAAATGTGGTAGATTTCTCTATAGTCAAACACATGCATCAATCTCCACAATTTACTAGGCAGGGTGTGAGGAGACCACTTGCCTACTATCTTCCTCTATATTGCTTCAAGTGAAAGGGAATCAAGGCCCCTTTAAAACCCAGCTTTATTTATTAAAGCTGTAACCCAGGATTACCCTAAGTCCTATATTCATTGAGATTAGCTTCTCTTTGATAGTCCCTACATCACTTAAGCCCAACAAGTCTAACCAATTGAGATTAGTTTATCTTTGATAGTCCCTGCATCTCTTATGCCCTACAACTCTTACCCAATGAGAAGAGATTGTGTCCGCCTCCCTTGACGAATGCTTGGTCTATTGGGCATCAGGGGGTGGACACGCCAGCATCAAAGAGTGATTTTCACTATTTTTTTTTTGAGGGGGTAGGGGGGTTGGGGGCACATATCACTTTTCGGCGCTCACATGTCCGCCCCCTGATGCCCAGCAGACCAAGCGTTTGTTAAGGAAAGCGGACACAATCCTTCTTGCCAAAAAAAAGAAAGGGGGGGGGGGGTTCCACAGCCCAATAGGTCATACCGTTTCCAAAACAGCCTTTCTTCTCTCACATAGGGAATCATTCTAATTCATCTTTGGAATACTTGTACTACACAACAGACTCGTGCTTGGAGTGTTATTGCCAAACGCCCATTACTATGATGTAAGCTTCAACTTGGAATTGTCTTAGTCTCAATATGTACTGAGACCAGAGTCTATACATTGACAGGTTTTCAATACCCATTTCTATCAATTGGTGTTATCAGATCTACCTGTAATCGTTGGTTTCTTGGACAATCATAAGAAAGGCAGATCAAGTCTCATCGATGCCTCTTGGACATTTGCTGTTGTTCACCTTGATATAGTCCGTAATGTTGTAGGGCCACAACACAGAGTTGTTTGGCCTTTGTGCAGGTCACATGGGTAAGTTATGAAGGGGTGCTTTTGGCTTTACTCTTCCCACGAGTGACTAAACTGAGCTGGGTTGCTGTAAAGTTGAAAGGAAGAGAATCTTGAGTTTGTGCTCTCAGGCAGAAAATGTAGCTGCCATATCTTAACATATGTCTTATTAAAGAGATTTCCCCTGGCAAAAGATCAGGATTATTGGATTACTGATTTTTTTTTGGGAACATCTTAGATTACTGCTTAATCATATGATTTGTTTATTTTAGCTTATATACTATAAATTTTATTTGCAACATTTTGGTTGGATCCGACCAATCTGAATCTAGAGTCGGCTGTTTAACAATGAACCCACTCAGATCTACAACTTAATGTGGGCACTATTTTGAAAATGCTCTTATGGATGTAGGGCACGTGGATTTTAGCTAACTTTGAACCCATCCACTAAAATGGAGACGCGATGTGTGTTTCTATTAAGGATGCAAAGTAGGAGAGTTTTTATCAAGGCACGTGTCATGATGTTTAGCATACAATGAACTTGGGTCATCACTCATACGAATCAGACGAAATAGGACTACGACGCACCCCACAATGGGCATTTGACATCATGATGAAGAAAGGAGGAAGTAACTGTGATGACGAAAAGGTGGAAAGTGGAGAGAGTAACTACTTTACTACATGGGGGAAGGTGCTACAACTGATTGACTCAATAGGCTAGAGAAAGAAGAAAAAAAGATCTTCAACATCATCATCAAATTTAGTCTATCTTAGGAATAGTAGTAGGGCTATCTTAGGAATAGGAGTAACGTAACGTAGTTTGTAACTTGGTTTAAGAGGATTAGATTTGGTTCATTCCTTGATTTCTATCAATGGCTTGCTCGTTGTTGAAGAGGATGACTCAGAGAGAGAGGTGTCCCCTTTGAATTGAGCAAGATACTTGTACTGCATTGCCAATTCTTATATCAATAATGTTTCTATCAATTTTTTCATTTCTTCCCTTCAAGGTTTTGTGAAAGTTTTCTTTGTTGAGACATGTACCGAACCTATTCCGGCTACCCAGGTCAAGGTGCAGAAGAAGGAATTTTTCCCAACACAAAGATTAGTGACCATAGTGGGAGTCCACCTCGAAGGGGAAGAAGTTTTAACACCCTTGAGAATGGAAATGCTCCCATTTAGGAAAAAACCTCATATGAGACACCACAAGAAATTGATGACGGGATCGATGCCTTAGTTGATGAGATCGACAGACAATTTTCAACCACACTAGGAAGGTTGGCCAAGATAATTGCTGCCACCTTCCAACTAATGCTTAAAGAACGGTGGTCCAAAAAAATGTCAAAGCACAGGAATAGGGGACAGTTAGATGAAGAAGAATTCCCATGGCCCATGCTAAAAACCCTGAAGGGATTCAGGGAGCAAGGTCAGACGATGGTTTATCTCAATAATCCGTGAATCAAGATCCCTATAGATGGCTGATATGGGGAAGCTCATCAAGAGTTGGTGGTTCATGAAGAGCGACCTCCTCAAGGCTAAAACTAGCTCAGTCAAGCTTTAAGTCTACCACACCAAGATAAGCTCGAAAGATACTCACATTCTGGAAATGCCCAATAAGCCCCCTGATGGGGTATAAAGGTTTCAGCAGTACTAAATGCCTTCAATAGGAATCTCAACTGCCAAAGAGTTTGAGTTATCTTCCTCAAGGAAACCCTATGACTCAATATAACTCTTACCACTAGTTGTGTGAGGGCCCAGGCCAACAATACAAGTACCCACTGTATGGACAAAATTCACCGCCTCAAGGCGGTGCTATGAATGAGACTAAGCAATTAAGTAGATTGAGCACCAATTGAAACACTAGGCTAGTATGTGGTCAAATTCATGCGAGCGATGTGACAAAGCAATTGCATGGGCGGTGCTATGAATGGGACTGAGCAATTAAGTAGATTAAGCACCAGTTGAATCACTAGGCTAGTATGTGGTCAAAGTCATGCGAGTGATGTGACAAAGCAATTGCATGAGATAGACGTTAGGCAAACCTTGAGGCATGCATAGAAGGAGTCTAACATTGAGCTGATCAACAAAAAAAGGTTCCCTAGAAGATCTAATGTCATTAAAATCGACACTGGTCTTATTGACAAAGGAAAGCAAAGGGTTAAGTATGCGAGCCGATCGACCACCCAAAATGGAGAAGTGGAGACTAAACTCCCTTCTAGGCTAGTTGACGCTGACATAATTGTGATAAGAAGGATACTAGAAAAGAAAGTTAAGAAGGAAGGCAAACAAGTACGTTGACTATAGTACCAAATGGGAGGAGTCGAGACCAATCTTTCCCTAACGCGAATAAATACCAATGCGGTCACAATCGATGGGGTGTTTGACAAAAATTGCATGGCAACAAACGAGCACGAAAGTCGATTGGCTATCTAGTAGGAATTAATCACTGTAGCCCCAGAGTTGGTAAATGTCAGCGTATTCACAATCAACTTGACACATGACAATCGAGTAATCTTAACTTACTTTGATAGGATCGATGAATACGATTCAAGTGGTGAAAGATTTGGGCTTTGAGGCAGAAAGTTATTTGATCGAGATAAGAAATTGAGGGCAAGAAACATGATACCAGATAGTACAACAATGCTCAAGTGCATCACGACGAACAAAGCCAGGTCACTAAGAATTGACAAGAATTAGGTTTATTGCCAAGAATAGAAGAATCTACCCAACCATGGATAATGGTTACTTGTATGGGCAAGTCATGAAGGCTGTGTCTATGTCAATATGGGTAAAGTCAGAAAGTACGAGGATACAAACAATAAAGGCAACATGAAGATCGATAAAGAAGAAAAACCCAAAAGTAAGGAGCTTCAAGGATCCACATGACAAGAAAATGCCCTACATTCTTGGTTTGATGATATGGTCTCGATGCCAAGGAAAAAGAGAATCAACTTAGAGAAGTCATATGCCAAGGAGGGATTATCCTTTGAAATCTTCACGACAACAATGTCTTGTGAAAATGCCTATGGTACATCACTCTATGAACTTACAATGGCTCATCAAAATGACTCAAGCCATGTCAATTGGCACATTCTAATAAAAAATGGACTCAACAACATGATTTAGAAAACAACACTACCTTTGGTAGTGAAAAACCCAAATGCTATGAGATGGCTAGTTGTTTAGAAAGGGCCATGACAAGTTAGCAAAGTCCTTGATGAGAATATTTATCGACTTATACACATCAAAGGTTTAAAACGTGCAATAATTAATGATAAACATCTGAAGCAGCGTAAACTTCTATATCAAAGTAAAGAAATATTTATGGACAAAATGTCCTACAACGAATATTATGATTCAAATACAAAAGACTCATATAAGGAAAAAAATGTTCTAAAATAAATAGTATGAGTCCAATACGAAGGCTTATGTCAGAAGAAAAATGTATGTGGAAAAAAAAGTCCAAATAAAATTCTTATTGTTATAAGTCAAAAATTACAAAAACTCATATCTAAACAAATAATGTCTAAGGGAAAAATGTCTTAATAAATGAGATGATGAAAATACAACGGCTCATAACAAGACCGTACATCATTTCTTAAAGAAAACAAGAAATGACGACGTGAGGAAAAAAAGCTGGTGTTGAATAGAGGTAAGACACAGGTTTCAATAGAAACTGCTCAACATGTTTGTCACTATGAACCAAGGAGACTTGGATGAGGTGTATTTTTCACCTTTGGAGGTCACCTCAGAAGTCATCCTAAGCAATAGTTCAAGAGCAAAGAAAGGGGCTCAAGTTGCGAATGGTGCCTTGTCTTTATCTGTAAAGCACTCATCCACGATCTAGAAAGTACCCCAAGATTATCTAATGGATCTATGCATGCGACCCTCTAGCTTCTTAAAATAAGGAGACCCAAGATGAAATGACCATCCTCCAGCCATGGGGTGGTGGTCCGAAGTGTCGAGGTCTACCAGCATGATCAGAAAAAAATAACATGTGATCATGACAAAGAAAGATGAAAACAATACAATGCTTAGGGTAGGTATTAATAGAAATATAGAGATAAGGATTGTTGTTAGGTGATGAAGACAGTTCAGTTTCTCATGCAAAATTTCTATATACTTTACTCGAGATCATTGAAAGTTGAGAAAATCCTAGGAACAGTTAACATTAGAAGATCTTTTGTCTTGGAAAAGGTGATGATTGGGGTAATCAAGTCAAATTAGTTATATCATTGAGCATGAATCTCCAAAACAACCAATGAGGCTTAGATGGATAAATTTAGAGTGTCAGAAGGAGAACACACATGTTTAGTTTAGATCTAAACTAGACACGTGGAGGGGGCATTTGTTGGCACCATTTTGAAAATACTCTTACGGATGTAAGACACGTGGATTTTGGCTAATTTTCAAACCATCCACTAAAATGGAGATGCCATAAATGTTTCTATCAAGGAGGCAGAGTATGAGAGTTTTTATCAAGACACATGTCATGATGTTTAGCGTACAACGAACGTGGGTCATCAATCATACGAACCAGATGAAACAGGGCTACGACACACCCCACGATGGGCATTCGATGTCACGATGAAGAAGGGGGAAAGTGGCTGTGATGGCGAAAATGTGGAAAGTGGAGAGAGTAAATACCTTACTACATGGGGGAAGGTGCTGCAACTGATTGACTCGATATAAATGTGAGAGAAAGAAGAAAAAAAGATCATCAAGTGATCCATTTACAATGATTATGGCTAGGTCGGAGCTAGGACCAGCCCGCTTTATCTAGTGCAATGATTATGTCCTAATAATCACCCAACATCATCTCAAGAAGGGGTTATTCACTTATAATAGACATATTTAGGAAAGTAAAAAAAATGTATTAGTGCAGTGCGCATGCTTTCACTCTTTACAAAGGCATGGATAAGAAGCTAGGTTTGACCTCCTCCTCATTCATCTTTTGAGGTCCCAGACAGGGACATCTCCATATCATAAAAAAGAACATTATTGAGAGCTCTGAGACAAATGGTTATCCTCTTCATGCCGTGATTACAGTGATGTTGTTGTCCATTATAACTTTACAACTATGCTCACGAGTTTTCATTCTAAGGGGTGCAACAGAACAGACAAGAGCCCGTGCCAAAAGCTACTCTCTCTAGCTCTAGCTAATTTTAGTTGTTAGAAAGTTAATACATGAAGATAGGTTTGAGACCTAAGTCAGGTATCAGCATAGACTAGACCTAGTTATCAACCCAAGTCTGAAAAATTGAATTGTCAACGATCTGAAGAATAAAAATGATGGGAAAATCAGTTAGACAATTAATGTAGTAAAGAGATCTACTTGGCTTGGGAACATAGTTTGCTGAGTCACCAAATTGACTATCGACTTGGCCGAGTTGACTCATTTCCAAATCCTACTGAGTTGAGTTGAGTCATGCTGTTGACTTTGAAGGAAACCTGCCTTAGTCGAGTCAAGTTGCTGATTCGGTTGATTCTTTTGACTCAGTTGAGTATGGACAATTTTTTCTATGCATGAAAATAAAGAAATATAAACCTTAAAACCAAGGACTAAAAGTCAAGGAGTAACAAAGTAAGAAACCCTATTGTTTCTTGGACTTGGGTTTCTTTTCCACTCTCCAAAGAGTTAGCTCTTAAAAACATTCAAAACTATCAAATAAATTATAAAAAAAAGACGTTCAAAACCCTAAAAGAAAGAAAGAATAAAGGCTAAAGTGATAAAGAAGGTTAAGGTTAAACTGTAACTTTTAACATTAGCTATTAATAGTCTTAACATTAGCTATTAATAGTCTAAATTTGGACCTTTGAGATTGGATTGTTTATGTTCTTCTGTTTGTGTTGAAGTGTTGTATTTTGGTTTATCAATAGACGCTATAATGTACTCATATTTATCATAAAAATGGATACTAATTTATCTAAAATAGAATGTGTAATTTTTTAATAATTTTAAATCATTTTGTAAAAATAACAATAAAAATTGTCATGACTCCCAAAGTTGACGCCAATGACTCCTGAGTTGAGTTGACTCTTAAGCCATCTGAGTCTTATTTGAGTAAACCTTACTTGAGCATCCGACAAGAACATGGCCTCCAAAGGGTTTCATGCGGCAAGTTTCAGCCGAACAACTCCATTTGAAACTTCAATTATAGGCATTTATGGGCTGTTGAATTCTCTGTTCTCCAGATTTTTTGCAAGTAGAAGTTCTCAATTCAGTGTCAAGATCGGCAATTTATTTATTCAGTTATTTAACAAGTTGCTATAACCCTATAAGATGGTTCTAATTCAACTCTAATTTTTAAAAATCTCAGTTTCGTTTGATGGGAACAAAATCAAAAATCATCACATTTGATTTGAACTGATTTTATTCAAATTTTAGGATGAACCTAGTCCATTTTAGAATTTTGGGTAAAGTTATTTTTCTTATATAGAGTGAGGTGTATACGGTTGAAACTGTAAAAACAGTTTTCAAATGAAAAATTAGGTACCCATAAAAATGGGGTTTATAGGGTCAAAACCATAAGAAAGTGTTCAAATGAACATGTGCTCCCTATTTAAAAGAGGCACCAAATTCAAATATATAAAAAATACGTGTCTGCCTGTGGTGTGGGGACACATGGGGACAAACAAATTTGGGTGTAGTAGATCCTTTCCGTATTATTTAAGTTAAGAATCTCTAACGTTGAATAATTTGCTTCGATTGAGAAACCAATATGTACTTCAGATATTCTAGTATATAAGTATTGTTACAGTGCTTCAAAGGGGAGTGGTCGGACATGTCCTTGTTGGCTCAAAACCATTGAACTGAAATTTCTGGTCTCCGGGATTTACAATATAGACTCTACAACCAGGATTTTAGCCCTTATGCACCGGGATTAAAAATAATCCAACAATTCTTACAGGAACTAGAAGCCCTTGTCAACACCAAAGGCAAAATTATTTGAATATAACGGTTTTGATCTAAGGATGACAAGTTTTGTCGTCTTTAAGAGGGCTCCATCAAGTCTTCTTCATCTTTTCCTTCTCAAACTAGGATTTATTTTTCTATAACCTATATATTAGTAAAAAAATAATTATTGTGAAAATAATTATCTAATGGCTCTAGTAAGTAACATATTATTCATCACCCACAATTTTAAGTTAATAGAGAGGTAAATGCAATGAGGGGATATGGTTTTTTTTTTTTTGAATTTTGAATTTGAACCGCAAAACTAACTATTAAAATAAGGAAATAAAATGTTTTATCCAAGATTTGGTGTCCAGGATGGTGTATTGGACACCAGTGGATGGCAGGTGGAAATAAATGGGCACGAATTTGAAATTTTGCCTAACCCCATCCATTTTTTAGGCTATTAAAATATGGAAATAAAATGTCCTATCCAGGATTTGGGACACCAGTGGATCGTGGAAGAAAATGGACGGGAATCTGAAAATTTTTCTAACCCCACCCATTTACACCCAAAAAATGTATGGCTCGTACCCCTTTTGTGTCTTGCCCCAAGAACGTCGCACGAATTCGGCATCTCAGGAGATATGAGTCCGCCACATCATGGTGCAGTACCTGCATTATAGGAAAGAGATATAGATATAGACCACGCATGCACACACTATAGAATGTTGCTAAACGAGATTGAACCCATGAATTCTACTGTAGAAAAGTAATGTTATAACTAGGGGTGGTAATTCATGTTGGCGGGTTGGGTTCGTGTCGTGTTGAGGTAGGGGTATAAGACTATTTTGCTCAACCCTAATCTGACCCATTTATTAATTGTGTCAAAGTGGGTTTTTCATGTTGGGTCATGTCGGGTTCGCGGGTTATGTGATAATTTATCTTGATGAGTAGGGTTCGTGTCGTGTCAAGGTAAGGGTATAAGACCATTTGGCTCAACCCTAACCCGACCCATTTATTAATCGTGCCAAAGCGGGTTGACCTATTTTGATCCAAAACACATTTAGGGTCAATCCTAACCCACTTATTTTCGTGTTGGGTCGTGTCTGGTTTGCAGGTTGTGTCAAACATTGCCACCCCTAGTTATAACCACCTAGGCAAGGGAGCATTGGAGATTTTGTCTCATAGTTAGCCGTCACAAATTTGACAACCTTTTATAAGGAAAATGCACTACCAAATACCTAATTTTGGATCACAAAGATTATATGTACCTACATTATTCATAAATTCTAAATTTACTAGAATATGAATCATTAAGCCTACACCTTTAATTAGAGATTTTTTTTCTTTTTTCTTTTATTTTTGTTATAAAAAAAGCACTAAAATCAAAATACCATCACATGCCTAGCTTGTGGTAGAAGACATAGTAAGACATACAAAATCCTGGACAGAACATTTGCTCCCCCTTTTTAATTAGAGATAGTATCTTTGACCATATCTGAAAATAGTACTTACATCCCAAATTTGTTATATGGAAATTTCTCTTCACATAATTGAAACCTATAGAAGGCATCACTTAATGTGATTAGGTTAAAATTTTGACCACGTAAAATTTGGTATAATCCCTATCTTCAACAAAAGCGACCATCTACAAAAAAAATAAATAAATAAATAAATAAAAAGGAGCATTCTAATGAATTCACAATTTCTCATCACAGAAAATCATTCTCCAAATAATTTCATTGGAAGAATAGAGTCTGTTTTTATTATTTTGTGAAAAAAAGAAAAAAGTCTACTCATTTACAATTTGCTTGATCGCTCATAGACCAAATTGGAGGGAGGGTATAGGGTATCTAATGTTCACAATTATGGGAAGAAAACAGGGGCATTTAAACGTCAAAGATTGCATTCAAGCACCTGCAGCACATAGCAGCCAGCTCTAGTCGTACACGTGTCATTTTGACTTCCAAGGTTCTCAGCTTCAATCCTAACAATTTAATAAATAAAAATCTGCCGAAGTCCTCTCTTGTGTTCTTAATTCTTTTTTAGTCTTCTTACTGCATTGAATCCTGACTCTCATGGATATCTCATCAATTTTCTCATCTCCAATTCTTTTCTGGCCACATTACTTCCGCATTTGGGCACAATTGCAATTAAATTGATGCTCAACATTTTTATATTTCATTGCCCTTAAAAGTTTGTCTCTATCAAATCCCTTTTCTTTCAATTTTATTGTATCATTTATAAGACTATAACTTTCACCTTGCTGAAGACATTTTCTGGTTGACATTTGTTGTAGCTACTCGATTTCCTCAAAGCTTGGTTGCAGGACTTAGAGCTTGACGATGGAGATACTAGCTTAAAGCCGTGAAGAACTTTCTAAGTCATTGAAAGATTCAAGAGCTTCATAGTTCAAAAATTTGAAAGTCTTTAAGACATGCAAGGAATCTTATATTTGTAAGAAGTTTGCTGGAGTTTTAGATTCTATCTACAGTCTCTATCTCTTCTTTATTTTTAGGGATTAAGTTTCATCTTTAACGGATTAGACTTCATCTTTAACAGATTAAGCTTATCTTGATCTTAATATTTTCCATAAATGGATAGCCATCTAGCATGATTCATTTTCTACAAACACAATTGTAGACTATATACATGATAAGCCTTATCTTTAGTAGTTTATATATTCCTTAGCAGTGTTTGATTTCATCTGGAATCTCCATCCTTGTTTGATTCAAACATTATCTCTAGGCATATGAAGGATTTTGATGTTAGCTTTAACTTTGTTTTGACATTGTCTCTGAACCCTGGAGACTTGCCACATGTCAATTCTAAGTTACTTTTCTAATGACTTGATGATTTATCCGTGTGGATGAATTTCGCCCACATGGGTGATCTTCACTTGGGTGAATATTTATCAGTGGGTATTGACATGTGTTATGATCATGTCACTTGATAGTAATGCATTCAAGATTCAATTTGATTTGATGTGGTTCACATAAGAATCCTTTATTTACAAGATTATATCCGAGCCAACAGATGCTCCTCATGATTCATGTAAGATGGTCCGATTTCATTCATGTGAATCACGATTATTTGGCTCGGATGACTACGAACTAGCTTCTCCGATATACGAAGCATCACAATTATTGGCAATTTGACTTGTTCATATCAATCGTGTGTCTCTTGGATTTTTGTGGACAAAAGTCCAATATATACCTATCCTTATTTAATGACATCCATCCGTAAATGAACACAATTTTGAGATATGAGCAATCTTCTCATCGAAAAGACTCAGTTGTGTTGTCTGTCCAACATAGACTTTTGTCTTCCGTGCAAATCATTATGACATTACATGGCTTTGAGTCTACAAAACCCCATCTTCTTCATGAACTATCCCGTAAAGCAGTTTGTTGCAGAGTAAGTTCTTTATGAATCCTCATATGTTCCATGCAAATCATACACTAGCAGTTTGTTGTAGAGTAAGTTCTTCATGAATCCTCATATGTTCCATGTGAATCATACTTCTTTGGTGAAACACATCTTCAATATGCAAAGTCGGTTTCCAATCTTGTTATATAAGACCCTTCTTCAGTACAATTTCTCTCTGGAGGACTTGTATTTGCTTGCAGAAGGACCTCATATGCCTTTGCCTTGCTACAAGACCCTCCTCCTTCGTCTTTTCATTCTGTATATTTTGTCTGTATGAATGAAAAGGATATCTTTTTTCCATTCACCACTTATGGTATAAGCTTATCTTCCTTTTTCTTATTATTCTTTTCATTCTCAAGGCTTTATAGTCCTCGGAAATTTTCTTTTTTTGGATGTTGGGTTTGATACAAAGGTAATCAGATTTCCTATGTACCCATGTAAGAATGGGATCAATCTGATGTAGGTCAAAAGAAATTTTTTTGTCCCTTTTATGTCCATAGTGCCCTTATAGGTTTTCACTAAGACTAGGGTTCACATAATTGTTACATCTTGACTGCCATCGCTGATTTTTTATCAAACCTATGATACTTTGTTCTTTCCCTGACTAGATTTTTTTACTTATGACTATGTGTGTGTGTGTGTGTGTGTGCCTGCATTTGAAAATCAGGATCAAGTCGATGTAGTTTAATAGAGGAGAATTATTTTTTGTTATTTTATTGTTGTTGTGGTTGCACATGAGCTTTGGTATTCGGGCTACCTACATACCCATGATTGAATTGGATCAAGCCAATGTAGTTTGTCTTTCTCTTTTAGGTATGCATTTTAAGCTTGCATTGAGATCCTGTCTCATTTAGGCATAATACCGCTCTAGGAACCTGATGTTTGTCATGAGTAATATCTTTTTGCCTTCAGGGTCATGAAGTAAGTATAAGCTAGTTGAATAAGCTTTCTCTACGATGTATGGACCTTCCCATTTAACCTTGAAATTTCCTCATCTTTTTCCTGAAAAAGGAATCTTAGCCATTAGAACAAGATTGTCATTGACGAAAGATTGGAGCTTACTTTTCTATTGTAGGTATGAGCAATGCGAGCTTGGTATAATTTCAAACTCTGTTGTGATTTTATGTGGGTTTTAGCAAGTGTTTTGAGCTCTATCAACCACATCTTGGAACTTTCTTCTTGGATTGCCACCCAAAGTGAAGGTATTTAAATTTCCACGAGAAAGATTGCTTATGCTCCAAACACTAAGGAATATGGGGTTTTGTTGTATCGAAGTTCTATATGAAGTCCTTTATGCCCATAGAGCCTATGGTAACCTATCATGCCAATATTTTTTATTTTTAGTTAATATTTTCTTGATTTTTTTTTACCAAAGTCTTATTGAAGGCCCCCACTAGTAAATTTGCTTGGGATAGTACCTTGAGGAGTGGTCCAATTTGATGTTATATTTTTTCATCATCATCTAGACTTATGAACTCACAAAAGGTTGTCCATTATCGGTGCTAGTTTTGTTAGGGATTCTAAATCGATATATGATGTGGACCCAGATAAACCTTGTTATATTGGTGTAATTGATTTCCCTTAAGGATATGGCTTCAACCCATTTAGAGAAGTAATCAATGGGAACTAAGATATATACATGAACCTTCAACGACAGATGGTTGATTAGACCTATGATGTCTATTCCCTAGGCTACAAATGACCAAGAACATGTTACATGTAGGGGTTAAATTGGTTAGCGCTTGAAATCACCATGTACTTGGAAAACATGGTATGTTTGAAAAATTTTAAGTAGTTTGTAACCTTAGTAGGCTAGTAATATCCTAGCCTTTTCAATTGCATATGTAGCTTTGGGCCTCTCTGGTGAGCTCCACATACACCTTCATGAACTTCAATCATTGCATGTTGGATTTGATCGGAGGCTAGGAATCTTAAAAACATTCCATCTATGGAGATTCTATATAGTTGGTCACCTCTCAAGGTAAACTTGGGCTCTCATCTTTTAATCTCGACCCTTTTGATTAGGTCTTTTGGTTCCCTTTGGTTTAAATAGAATTTAATGAAGGGGATTCTCTAGCCTTTAATTTTCTTTGTCTACTAATAGCTAGGTGAGTTGATTTCCTTGCCCAACTTTTGATATGCAAACTTGTTCATCTTCTTCTTCTTGGGGAAGTGTGGATAGAATCTATTCCCCTATGTGAATAGAAATATAATCATCTTTAGGATAGCCAAGAGTAGTTGCCAAACTTGGCAACGCATCAGCCTATGCATTTGTTCCTCTTGTAACATGTTGCAGGATAAATCCTTAGAAGAATTTTGTCAACTCCTTAGCTGGTCATAAAATGACATAAGGTTGGGCTTTTACTTTGTATTTGCCATTAAGCTACTTGATTATTAGTTTGGAATCATTGTACATGATGAAATCATCTTTTAGGATTTCTAGAGCAATTTCCAATCCTACTATCTAGGCTTCATATCCAGCCTCATTATTTGAACACCCTCCAGTGAGCTATAAAGAGTGTAGCATAATTTATCTGCTTGGGGAGACGAAGACTATGCTGATGCTAAATTCTTTTTTTTTTTTTTTTTTTGACATCATCGACCCATATTCTTTCAAGACTTCTGCTAACTCTGTCAAAGTACATTTCTTATAAACTTTTGATGTTACTTGCATTACATGTTCATCCAAGTATTCTTAATATAGAGATGAGTTAGCAAGCATAGGATGTGCAACTAGGAAGTCATCAACCAATGCTTATCCCTTTATAGCCCATTGGGGAATGCAATGGATATCAAACTCTAATAGAAGGACAATCCGTTTTGTGTTTGACTTAAAGCATTGGACGATTCATGATATACTTGAGGGGATTTTCCCTTGAGGTTCACGATCAAGTTAAGGAGGTTGTGCTGAAGTTTCTGAATGACGAATATAAGCGTCAGGCATGTCTTTTGAATTGGGGAGTAGTTATTTTCGAGCACGACTAGAGTCCTACTTAAGTAGTTGAGAGCCATTTATTTCCCTTCATGGTTATTTTAAATCAATAATGCTCCATGGATGCATCTAGTGCCACATGTATATAATCAATGGCTTCCCCTTGATGGGGCTTATAAGAATGGAAGGGTTTAATAAATACCTTTGATGTTGTCAAAAGAATTCTAGCAAGCTTGATCCAATAAGAAGGGTATATTCTTTTTTATGAAGTGGGGAAATGGTTTACATCTTCTGGAGAGGTTGGAAATGAAACGCCTAATGTATGTAAGTTTCCCCTGAAAGCTATTGAGTTCTTTGAGATTCCTTAGGGGAGACATGTCCATAATGGCCTTGATTTTGAAAGGATCTATTTCAATGCCCCTATGTCAGACAACAAAACCGAGGAATTTTCCAGATGATACTTTAAAGGCACACATGAAAGAATTCATCTTCAAGTTGTACTTCCTCAAGCATTGGAAAACTTGGTCCAGATCATATAGATGGTTTTCTCATTCTTTAGTTTTGAAGAAAAGGTCATTCACATAGCATTCAACTACTTCGTGAAGGAAATCACCAAATCTGAAGGTCATTATGTGTTGGTATGTTGCCCCAACATTCTTTAGTCTGAATGGCATAACCTTATAGCAAAAGACTCCCCTTGGAGTTTTTAAGGAAGTGGCTTCTTCATCTTCAAGTGCCATTTTTATTTGAGTGTATCTGAAATTTTCATCCGTGAAAGAGAGGGATTCGTATTCAGTTGTAGCATCTACCAAGAGTTCTGTGATAGGGAGAGAGAAATTGTCCTTAGGACATGTCCTATTGAGATCTCTATAATTTATACAAATGATGTTCTTCAATTCTTCTTCTTGAATGGAACTTTGTTGGTAATCTATAAGGGATACTTAACCTCATGAATAAACCCTATTGTGATGAGCTTTTCGATGTCTACTTCTATATGTGGTAAGATGTCGACTTTGGTTTTTCTGGTTGGTTGTTTCACTAACATGTCTCCCTTGTTGATGGTTAAACAATAAACTTCGATGTTCGTGTCAAGTCTTAGCATTTCTTTATAGCTCTATGCAAATACATCCCTATTTTCTTTGAGAAACTAGGTGTACTCATGAGCTTTAGCCTCTGTTAAGCGTGCATTGAAGAATGTGAGACTCAGATCTTCTATAGTTCTAAGGTTAACTTTAACCATGTTGTCAATTGTGGTTTGACCTCCTTCTTTAAATTCCAAAGGGGTTGGGAAAGCTCATATTAAAGGTTATACATGTAATATCACTACCTAGTTAGGGGTTTATTGGAAAAATAAAAAACAAAAAATAAAAGAAATAGAAAGCAAGGGGGAGTTTCAGTTCATTAAACAGAAACCCCTCACCCAGTGCAAGACGAGGAAGGAAAGAAGAAGAAGAGGAAAAAGAAAGAAATAAAAAAATATTGAAAGAAAAACAAAATGGAACGAACGAAGGAGGGGGGACTAGAACCGTTCGTCAATAAAACCCTATTACACAACCAAAATCTTAAGAATGAGAAAACCCCAAAAATGACCTAGAGAGGTAATTAGGTTATTCTATAACTAGGGTTTATGTCACGACCCAAACCTGTGGGCCATGTAACGGTTTGGGTTTAAATCCGTGACATGGGAATGACTCGCCCGGAACCTATTTCTCATATTAGAGAGACTAACGAGTTCGGAGTGTATCATCAACCCTCTTACCTATTCACATCACTTTCCATATAGTTGATTACATTTTATTTTTACATCCATTTAAACCAAACATATCATAACAGAATAATATAAACAATCATAATCTAAAAACAAGTGCAACAGAAAATAAAATGTACATCATATCCAAATATCCTAAAATCCAAGGTAAAAGGCCTTAACATGCCCACAATAAAAGCATATACAAAACTCATCCACGAAGGGGCCCATCCCAAAATGTCAAAAATACATCTCTCTCATTCAAATAAGGAAACTAAAAGATGAACATAAAACTAAAGGTAAAATAACTAGGCCAGCCACCCAACTCCAAAAACTCACCTTCACCCCGAAGCATTAGGGCTGTCAATGGAGCAAATACAAATTGGATACATGTATATTCGTATTCAATTTGTTCCCAAACATCCGTATTCGATTCAAAATTCGGTGATTTTTTTTATACATTCCAAATTGGAATTCGTTTGGATATTATATTTATCAGATACGAATTCGGATATTCGAATATCATTATAATTTATTTATCAAAATGTTCGAATATTCGATATCCAATATTTGAATATTTTCTAATATTTGAACTCCGAATATCCGATATTCGAACTCTGAATATCTGATATTCGAATACCGGATATCCGAATATCCAATATTTGAACATCCGAATCCAAATATCTGAACACCATTAGTAATCATAAATTTTAGTGCACTAAGAGATGTCTACTTAATCTAATTAAACATCCAAGGTACCTAATAACAAATAAAGTAACACCATTAATAATCATAAATTCTAGTTAATGGTGACACTAAATAGTTTCACATATATAACTAGAACTTATTCTCAATGCACCCAAATTACACACTAAATTACAAAACTAAAACAAACATTGACATAGAAAAATGCCTACAACTCAATATCTTCTTCCAACCACTGTCTAGAGTCTTTCATTAAATCTAGACTTGATCTAAACATGAGAAGACAAAACTCCATTTGATTTAATGCTCCATCTCCATCTAAATCTCCTCTCAACATGGATAAGGGCTCATCATCTCTCAACTTTTGCAATCCCAAAACAGAGGCATTTCTCTTCAAGCTCTCGATTGTGATAAGACCTTTCTTACTATCCATTAGCAAACGAACCCATTACAGAGCTCCCTCATAAACCCTTTACTGCCCAATTTCTCCATCAGTGCTCGTCTCAATGTCCCATAACCTTGACTTGTGGGGATTTCCATACCCACAAGCTCCTCCCTTCAATAATCACAAAAGTGAAATGAGAGAAATGACACAAATACCAAAATGAAAATTTTAAATTTTGATAAAAAGAGGATTGATATTTCATACCCAAATGTCCCTTCAATCGGAATGATTAAATGATGAGTCCATTGAGAAAGAAATCATTTTGCCAGTCCAAAATCAGAAATTTGACACATTCAAATAAACCTATTTATTTGAACATATAAGGTTAATTGAAAAAATAGAATAGGAAGAAAGCTATTCCAGAAATGTACCTAGGGTTCAAAATCAGCTATCAAGAGAACATTAGAAGCCTTGATCTCCCGACAAACTATCCGTTTCTGACAGCCTTTGTTGGAGGCCAGGCCCTGAGCGGTTCCAACAACAATCTTGTATCTTATTTTCCAAGCCATTGGTAGAAAATTTGCATCTACAAAAACACCCATTAAAGAATTCAAGATCAATATTCACCTATAAAAGTAAAAATTTAGTTCGATTATAAGTTTAGTGAAGAGGCTGAACCCCTTTTCTTTAATTACCGTGGAGAAGAGAAGCAACATAGCTGTGAGAGGAGAATTCGAAGATGAGATGAAGGCCATTGTCGATATAGCAACCTAGCAACGACGAACATAAGATCCTCCTCCCAAAATTAAACTTCACTGTCATAGTTTAAAAAAGAAAAGAAAGAAAGAGAACAAGATCCACAAACCAACTATCAAATTTGATTAGTTGGTTTATACTTGTTATAAATTTTAGTAGTGCTATATTATGATTGTGAGTTAATACAATCACATCAAAAGAATTAACAATAAAACAAAATCTAACCCAAATAATCTATCAACTTCATTAAAGAAGAACTAAAACCATATTAACAAGTTTAAAATCCATCAAGTCATTAACACACACTACTCACAAGTCATTAACACACCAATCCATCTACATAAAGTCATAACACACCAATTCATCTATATAAAGTTATTACACACCAATCCATCTATAAAGTCAAAACACACCAATCCACCCATAAAATCATAACACACAAAGCCCCAAAATAGCTACATCAACATTCTAGTGTTCCTTTCACCCTCCAAAACAACCTACAAAAAGATAACATTTACAGTTAATACATTATACATGAAATGCATTGTCTAAGCAAAGTAAAAAAATATATAAGTTATTAAAAAAAATAGGGCTCTTACAAAAAAGACCCATCTACACCAATCCATCTATAAAGTCATGAGTGCTAAATCTATCTATAAAATCATAACACACCAATCCACCCATAAAGTCATGACATGCCAAGCGCCAAAATCAATGAACATGCACCAAAATCCACCACCCGAAAAAACCCTACAAAAGATAACATTTACAGTTAATACATTATACATGAAATGCATTATCTAAGAAAAATTATAAAAAAATAAAACTCTTACAAAACATTTACAAAAATGACTAAGATCCACTACACACGATCAATTGGGGAGAATATTTTCATCCATCATCCCAAGCAAAAAAAAAAAAAAAAAAAAGGGCATCAATACAAATAAAATCATATAACAAGTATAAACCAACTAATCAAATTTGATACTTGATTATAGTTTGAGGTGTCTCCAACCAATCTTGCACACACATATCAAAGCCTCTACAGTCTCAGGTGCTAGAAAATTATGGGTTTGACTAAGTACCCGCCCTCTAGTACTAAAAGCAGACTTGGAAGCAACTGTAGACATAGGAATGGATAAAAGGTCATGAGCCATTTTCACAAGAGTGGAATACTTGGAAGTGAATTTCCACCACTGTAAAACATTCAATTTGTATCTTGGATGTAGAGGTGGGCATGGGCCGGCCTGGCTCATGCCCGGCCCTCAAATTGGCCCGAAAAAGCCCGGCCCAAGCTAGGCCTGGTGAGGGCCCAAGGCCGACCCGAGGCCCGCACTTTTATTGAGGGCCGGGCTTGGGCTTACCTCGGCCTGCGCCCGAGGCCCGAACTTTTACATACATAATATATATGTCTTATATATAATATACTAATTATTTTAAAATTATCAATAGTATATAGCTTAGTTGATAAAAATTGTTTTTTACAATAA
>JAOXJP010254284.1:0-21670 GCA_025762735.1 Platanus orientalis | reverse complement strand
ATATTTATATTTTTTGTTTATATATATATATTTATTTTTTACAAAATTTATATATATATATATATATATATATATATATATATATATATATATATATATATATATATATGAAAGTTTTTTTTTAAAATAAAGTGGTAAGATTAATTAGATGTATTTTTATTAAAAAAAAATTAAGATTTATATGTTTATATGTATGAGTGATTATCAAAAGTTAGACATTTTATAAGGGATCTTGGTAAATACATGAAACTTCATGTTTTGTATGGGTATCCGAACAAATACATGGAGTTATAGGAGGGTGTTATAGTAAAAATAGTAAGGGAAAGGATCTATTGCACCCAAAATAGTATGTCCCCCATGTCATTACATGCAAAAGGTCAGCTATAGAGGGTTAAAACTGTAAAAACATTTTTCATATGAAAAAAAAGGTCACCATAAAACAGGGTTTGCACGGTTAAAGATCATTAAAAAAAAGTGTTTCCTCCCCATTTAAAAGGAAAGAGGCACCAAGCTCAAAAAACCATCACGTCTTCACTTGTGGTGTGGGCACGTGAAGGAACATACAGTTTTTGATGTAGCAGATCCATTTCCTAAAAACTTAACTATCGTCCATTTAACTTGTCATGGACTGAACACAGAAACAAAGAAAAGTGAGAGGGAACAGGAGAAGGAGAGGGAAGAAGAGGTAGCAACTTACCATCGGTGACAAAAACAACGACAATTAAAAGCTCAACGGTGACGTCCAGCACCGGCGACAGTACCAGTAAGGGGTTTTCCCCCTCTTCTTAGTTTCTTCTTCCTCTTTTTTTTCCTCTTTCTCTTCTTCATTTTTCTTCTCTTTTCTTTGTTTTATGTGATTCAGAGATGATTATACATGAAATTTCAGTTTATTTCCATAAATATCAAAATTTCATCCAAAATTTTGACGAAATTTGGAAAAAATTGGATTCCATGTGATTTTTGTTTCGGTCCTTCAAATTTTTCTACAATTTTGGAGAAATTTTCAAAATTTCATCGAAATTTGGAACCATGGATTTACTAACTATCAAGGATCCATTCAACTTTAAATCAAAACTCTCATGATTTCCAATCATAATGCCTATAAACAGTGAAAACTCTCAACAATTGAGGATCTATAGAAAACAATAAAGGAAAATTGTATGAGTTTGTATAAATACTTACAATCACAGTCTTCTCCAAAATTCTCTTGCTCAAGCTTAGCTTTAATCTCCACACTGTAAATTTCACATAAATCACATTAGAAATCATCCTAGAATATGAATCTAATACCAAAATCCCCAAATTTTAACACATCTAACCTAGATCTAAGAAGTTGGAGCTTACATTATCTTAGAGTAAGCACTTCTCTCTCTTTTCTCAATTCTTTCTCTCTCCTTTCTTATCTTAAGTACTTCTAATCTAATTTGAAGTAAAATAAGGCTATATGCACGTCATGTACGAAATTACATCTTCTAGAGAAATACTCCTCATTTTTTGTGCATTTTTAATTTTTTTCAAATCACCCAATTTCGATTGGTCGAAATAATTTTTGATCCCTCAAAATCACCTTTCTAGATCAATTAAAAATGTTTTCGATCACTCGAACTAGTTTGAGCGCTTGTCAGCACCCAAATTTTAACTGGTCAATTAATAGAATAATAGCAACATAACATCATTTATGCATCAAGACTCTAAGCACCCTTGGTTTAGGAAAAAAAAAAAAAACCCAGACTCTAAAAGATTAGACATTTCCTAAAAAGTCTTTCAGGATATTCCAATTTCAAATGAAACAGTCAAATCACCTCATTACAGTCCAAACACACCATTTTAGGTCAAACCTTAACTCTTACAAAAGCATCAACAAAACTTTGTGGGTCTTCATTTTAAGAACTCCATCCATGTCATCTACAATTTTTTCCGCCTTTGTAATTCTTCCCTCAAAAAAGCATCATAGGTGGAAAAATTATCATTTTGTCATTTTGTCTTCAAAAGTCCATAACTCACTCTCTACCACTTAGATCATTGAATTTCTCATGCCTATATAAGCCTTCCTGTCATGAAGCATCATCACAGGCAAAGAATTCTCATTTTCACATTTTTCGACCCGCGGGCAAAAAAGTACCATTTTCACCTCCGAAAATTTACCCCACGACCCTCTAAGGACGGCGAGCTTTTCTACACTCGGCATAGAAAATGCCTAGGTCAATGGATGTCCACTTCAACGTCAGAAGTGATTTACACTCACCCCCAAAAAGTGAAAATCACTTTCGGCATTAATGTTTTCACCCGTTTGACCATTAGCGAAGATTAGAGGAGGTTAGGGGTTGGCATATAAAATCCAAGCCACTCAAAAGATCACCAAAGCTTCTCCCGTGACCTGAATAGTGTCATGTTAGATCCTATACATCTCTACTTCTCCCAATTCTGAGAAACTCATCACAGAACAGATATTGCTTGAGACTGGAAACAACCAATTTCTTAACTTATGATATCCTGACCAAGAAATGACCCTTGAAAAAGCTCTCAAGGATTCCACCAATTTTTGAATCCAAAAAGGTCAATCTTGGTCTCTTTGTCCCAGCCTTAGCCTCAATCTTCATGTCTGAGAAAGGAAATTTGAAATCTCAAACCCCTGTGAAATCTCAAATCTTTCCTAAGGGGTCAAAAGGTTGTTTTGGTTGCATTTCACTCATATAGAGCCATCAAGTTCCCCAGGTGTCCAAATCAGGATTAGTCGGTGTCCATCTCTCTGGAATCACAAAACCTTTGAAAAGCCGTCTAAGGAGCATGAACTTTCACAAGATTTATCTACTTAGATTCCCTCAGTTACTCCAAAAAGAGCAATAGATTAGGAAAAAATTTGGCACTCAAGTGATTCCCAGGAGTTTACCCAAACTCAAAAATTCAATCTATCAATAGCCACTCTACAGTAATTCCAAGGCTTCCAAAGTATCAAAGTTTCACTAGATTACAGAATCATTGTATTCCTAAACATCATTTCTGCCCGAGCCAGAACAAATCACATTTCGTCTGTATTTGGCACACAGAATGCCCTCAGAAATTCTCCCAGACTTAGAATGCAACAAGGTCAGGCCCGTTTTCTCAGTTTCACCCCTAACCTCAAAAATCATTTCACAAACATAAGCATCAGAGAATGTCTGATAGTTTAATCCCACCAACCTTCAAGAAACTACAGAAGCTTTATCTCTCCAAGTGACCCTGCTTCGAAAGTCCTCAAGTGACTACCCGGTAATCCAATGGTCAATCTATCGGTTCCTATAGCCCTGAAATTCCTTAAGCCTCAAATCCTCCAAACATGGCCTAGAGCAGAGATCTATAGAAAATACGGAAGCATCCCCAGTCAAGAATTCTCTGGGCATTCAAAAGGGTATCTTTTGCACAGTTTCCAACTTGGGTACCGTAATTTAGCATAGTCAAAGGCTATGGCTCACTTGGACCCAGGGCCATCTTTCATCTGAGTATTTCTAGGATCAATTATACCATCTTGTCCTGCCAAAATCCATTTGAGAGCTTTTCAAACCAGTAAAACCTTGATTTTATCCCTTTGCCCTTATTGTAATTTGGTTTTGACTAACCCGTTGCAACGGGAATATCTGTGACCTTGAAAACAGACACTAAGTTTTCCATGTTCCGAGCCCAGGAGCTCACAGAAGTGGAGGACATAATAAGGATTCGAAAATATCATAAGCAATTAATGCACATTTATGAGATAAAACTTTATGACTTTAGCTCATTAATGGCACTTAATGCATTCACACCTTAAGGTTCAATTCAAAGAGGTCTTAGATTAGAATCCTTCTAAGTGCACCCCCATCCATCACCCTTAGATCTAAGATTTAAATTTCAAATCCCTAGTGAACCCTTCATGTCCCCCCAAAGAGCACCTTGATGCTTTTCTTTGATATTTGCAACCAACAACAACCTAGCAAAAGGCATCCAAATCCACCTCTCTTATATGTCATCAATCCATGCCAACTAGCACACCCCCATCTCCACCCTCCATCCAATTAATCTAGAACCTATCTCAGTCCATCCCTTGTCAATGTCACCTAGCACAAATCCCATGCATCCCAACCACCCATCCTAAAACTAATCCTAGCCCTACACCTCAAATTAACCAAACTAACCTAGACCATTGATTGAGATATTCCTAGATTCAATCTTAACCATCCATGGCATGCACATCAAGGTTGGCAACCAAAAATACTAAAGAAAAAAAGAAGAGAAAGAAAAAGAGGAAAAAGTTTGGATTTCTATAAACCCTAAGCCCCCTTGACTTAAGGTAAGCCTAAACCCATGCTAATTTAGTTTCCTTGCGTCCATATGATCATCTTTTATGTTGCTATATTCTCCAAACTATGCTATCTAATTGCTTTAATTAGGGTTACATGGTGGAGGCTCAACAACCTTCATCTGTGTTGGTTTTTGACCCATGACTAGTATAGAATTTATTTTGATTTTTGCACTGCTCAGTTGGGGCTCAAATTTTAGTATATTATGCTCAACATATATGCCTAGTACTGTATTTAATTTGGTGATTTTGGAGTTGTGGAAGGCCTCGAGATGGTCCCCCAAACAGACTTCAAAATCTGAATCATGTGTGACCTAGTTCTGACAATTTTTTTGTTGATTTTATTTTGATTTTTGTATAAAGATTCTTGAGCCAAAATTCATATATGATATTCCCTTATCAATTGTCTGCTTGCATGCATAATTTTATTCCAAACCCTAAGGGGTTCAAAATTTAGGAAATCCAACTGCTGGATTTGCTCCCAGTAACTAACGCTTGAATAGACATTAAGTGAATAAACATGTGTTGAGATCTGGGGCCCACTCCAAGGAGCCCTGATATTCCCTAAATCTGTCCTCAGGCCTCTATGGCCCCCTGAAGTCCAATCCTGTGCCCTAAGTTGAGCAGGGAAATTCAGGCGTTATAGTGCATTTCAAGCGTTAAACCTATGTTAAAAATCACTTTTTCAAAAAACAAATTAAGTGTATACATAACCTAGGTTTAGTTCAGAGACCTAGGAGAATCCCACCCCTCTAGGCCCCACCTATGTAACTTAAAAACCAAAGTCAGTTGTTGATCCCAACACCTAATGCCTGAATTTACCCTAAATTAAATTCAAGCGTTAAACTAAAAGTTAGGCGTTAAGCCTGCACAAGATGACTACTTTGTCTTCCTTTTGAGGACAGATGTCCACCCTCATGGGGGCCCCACCTTTAGGGTTTGGCTCCTCTCACATTAGGAATTACCCTTTTACCCTTCTAACAAGGTCCCATAGTCTTGGGACCCACGTATGAGCCAGAAAACCCAAACCAAGTGGTTAACCCAGTCAGCCTCCAATGCTTGAAAATTCAGGCGTTAGCTTTAAAAATCAAGTGTTAAGTCTGTATCAAATGACCAAGTTGCCCTCTTTGGGAGAGCGTATCTCCACACATGTAAAGGTCATACCCCCTAGGGTTACACAATGTAACCCTAGAGAACACTCACTAGCCTAATCCAGGGGTCCCACAACATTAGGACCCACAAAACACCTTAAATAACCACATTAAGATGTTGATTTGATCAATTTTCAATGTCTAAATTTCACCATGAATTAATTCAAGTGTTGGTTGAGTTAAAATTCAGGCGTTAAGCCTAAGACACAGAAAAATACAATATTTTTCCTTTTCTTCCCTTTGTGTCAAGGTTAATCCCAACTCTAAATGGTCAGTCAATGAATACTTTAGAGGAGTCCACTATCCCTCTTAAAGTCACAACAATGAGGGGTTCTCCTATCATTAAAACAATTTAATTTAAAAGACAATTTTTGAATTTTCCAACACCCAATGCCTAATTTTCCCCTAAATTAAATTTAAGCATTGAACAATCGAGCGTTGGAAGTAAATTTAGGCGTTAAGCCTGAGAAAATTACAAAAAATAGCAACTTCCAGAATTCACAAACATGGACTTTAACATACTTTAAGACATGTAGGAATGAGAGAATCTACCCTAAAAAGGTAGGTATTTGGGTGTCTAACATCTTCCTCAAATGCAACTAAACAACTTACCCTCAATCTCAAGGACTCAAGCTAGTTTTAAGAGTTAAACCCCTAGACCTAGGGGTCTAAACTTCTCCTCTTCCCTTGAAGAGAAGAACCGATGTCTAACTCCGTTAGTTAACCCTGAGTTGGTGGCTACTCCAAAATAGCCTAACCCTAACCTAATGGTATGCAACCCGCACGAACGCACCTAGCGACCGAGCCGAAGTGTGTCTTGGAAACCACAGACGGGCGGGGGAATCTGAACCCCCCTCGGACCCCGACGTCCACAACGCTAATATCTTTTAATCGCTCATACTAAGGGAGTTTTCAAAAACCCAAGAGTATATACATCAACAACAAATATTTTGAAGAAAATACTTAGTTCCTTGCTACCAACAGGTGGATCATCCACTTATATCATCTACACATCATCAAAGAGTTGTTTCAACACAAGTGTTTTGAGTAAAGTATCAACAAGGTTAGCAATAGTACACAAGTATTTTAAGTAAATGAACAAACATAACACCACTACTACCATCCACTCAAACACCATTGTTGCTACCCACCCCCACCATCAATACCACCAACAAATTTTGTTGTTGCTTTCTAACCACCCACGTTGTTGTTGTCCAACCACCCCCAGTTGTTGTTGTCCAACCACCTACTAAAGAGACCATCACATACTCACACATCAGGTTGGGAGTATTGAATCTCTTGACTGCACTGAATGTCAACCTATATCAACAAAAAGTTATTATATTTGTCTCAAATGATACATTCAGCCACAACTATTAAATCACCATACACACCACTACCACAAATAGCCACCATACACATCACCACCACCACCATTCAGCCACCATACGCACTAGAAACATCAATCATTTGTAATCATAATTAGCAAAATAATAATAATAAATAAATAACATATTAACACATAACACAAGCAAACAACAATGCAATGACTAAAATGGTTACATCAACACTATAAAATAGATTTTCAAATTAATTGGGAACAAAAAAGGCTTATGAATTAGTTGGCTTTTCTTGCAGGGATTTTAATGAGTCTATTGATTAGGAGCCAATCTCTAATTCATCAATTAGGGATTTCAACACACAATCCCCAATTCATCTGATTAGGGCTAAAAAGCCCCAATCGATAAACTCATTCAAAACCATGGGTTTGACTTAGTAGGGATTTTAAAGGGCTTAATCAAGCATTAAAATCTCCAATTCATCAATTAGGGCTTAAAAATCTCAATTGATGGGTTTTTATAAGTAGGTATTTTAAAACCTAATCAAGCCCTAAAATCCACTTGCCATTGATTAGGACTTCAATGAGCCCTAAAATCGAGCTCTAATATCCCATATTTATTGATTGAGGCTTGAATGAGCCCTAAAATCCCCCTTGCCTTGACTCATTAAAAACAAAAAACAAAACAATAAAAAAAATTTGATTCATTCTCACATTTTCAGTGGCCTTTAATACTCAAACTGGTGTTCCGACGACAGTGACTATGTAAAGAGAGAGTGGTCGTCACTCGTCAAGCAAAAAGAGGGAGGAATAATATGAGATTGAGAGAGAGAGAGAGAGAGAGAGAGAGAGAGAGAGATTGGTGGTCGTCGTCGTTGATACTATATTGAGAGACAGAGTGGTTGTTGACACTGTATTGAGAGACTGTGTCGTCGTTCATCAGACAATAGGAGGGAGGAAGAGTATGGGAAAGAGAATGGTCGTCATTGTAACTATGAGAGAGAGAGAGAGAGAGGCTATCTACACCATAGTTATTAAACCCGAACCGGACATCAACCCTATCGAGAACATGGGTCATGGGTTAGTGGTTCAACCAGTGGGTCATTGGTCAAACCACAGGGTCAATTAAAAAACAAAAAATATTAGATAAGAATATAAGATGAAAAAAGTTATATAACAATTTTATGTCACATATTCTTAAAAATATAATAGACAAAAATGAAGGTTTTGTATAAATTACTACTTTTAATGATAACTACAAAGCAAAAGTTAGTTTTATGGTTTAATGGGAAGGACATTTGAGTTTGAGTTCAATGACTTGAGTTCAAATCTTAGTGAAACCTATGTTTTGTCATTTCTCCTGTAACTTAGGGTGGTCCAATCCAGGTTTAATAACTATGATCTACATTGTTTTGAGAGATAGAGTGGTCATTGCTCGTCAGGTGAAAAGAGGGAATTTCATTAAAAGAAATTTTGGGTCTTAAAATAGGAGAATGATTGTCTGTTTTGACACAAACATCTAAATGCTTGCCATTGATTGACACATGATGTGTTTTTGAATTTGATGTCTTTTATTGATCACCTACTTTTTCAATTGAACACTTTTTTGGACCCTTTTACCCCCAATAACAACTCATGTCTGTTTATAATTTACCATATACACTACAGAGGCATTTTTATCATAGAACATTTACTTCGGGCAAGGCAACATATAATTATAACCTGATATCTCATACCTATAATTCCTCCACATGCATAAGACAGGGCATCCATGTGTAAAATATATAATCAATTTAAATATAATGGAGATATATTGTTACATGGTTGAGTAGTACCAAATTCAAGTGTATAAAAAAAATGACGTCCAAGTATCAATGGATTTTGACAATTTCTCACCTTATTATCAATGGATTTTGAGTTTAACATTGTCGTCTGTACTTTGTATTTGATCTGGATGAAGCAAATGGTTGTTTACTTTTTCCCACTATGACGTCTTATATGATTCTGACACTGTTTGGTCAACATGGAATTCAGCTGAAGGCTAAAAGATACATTATAAATTTTATAAGTTGAGGGTTTTGTAAGAGCCTTTGAATTCTCCTCTGTATGAGCCAGTGAACTTTACATGGAGTTCAAACATGTCATGCAAGATGCAGTAGAGAAGCTGATCAGACCATTGATTTACTCTTTAAGCTCTTAATGGACTTTGTTCCATAATCTCTGTATGAGATGTCAATGCATGAATGTGGAAAGCTTGAAGAAACCAAAACACAGGTACTGATTAATAAACACAATTTAAAGGGAGAAAGGAAATACAAAAACAATAGCAAATTCCTAAAATAGAACTTAGGAAGCACTAAAAATTAGGTGAGAATGAATCTTGTGAGAACTGTGAAAATGCAGAAAAGATTGTATACGGAAATCTGTTTTTCCTGATGCATTAGTATAGCATTCGGGGGTGAACACATCAATGCTGAAAAGTGATAAGCACCCCCCAAAAAGTGCAAGTCACTTTTAGGTACTGATATTCAGCCCCCTGATGTCATCCTAATACATCAGGAAAAGCAAATTTCGGTATATAATCCCAGCCCGTGAAAATGGCATCAGGGTACGGGCAAATCAGCGCCAAAAAGTGATAAGTGCCCCCCAAAAAGTGCAAATCACTTTTCGGTACTGATGTGTCAGCCCCTCCGGTGCCGTTTTCACGGTTCTCACGAGATTTGTTCTCACATAATCCAAGCCCCTTAGGAAGTGTAAGAACAAATATCACCAACTTGTTGTAAAATCCAACAAAGCAAAACTGATATAAATTAAAAAATTCAAAACCCTAAGTAGAGAATTAGAGTTGAACCACTCAATTAGCATAAAAGAAAAAGTATTACAGATTCAGATAGGGGTAGCTTTCTTACTTTTTCATAAACTCATCCCAGAAACTGAATCGAGAATTCTCTTCTAGAGAAAAACTATAGAGACCCATCTGTAAAACATAGAAAAGGGAAGCCTAAGGATTAGGATGTAGAAAAGGGGTGACGATTCCACAACAGATTGTCTCCAGACTTTTAAAGTTCAGTTAAATTTCACCTTGATGCTTTTATTCCTCATAAAGCTTATCAAAATCTTGTTCGGGCCATGAACCTTACAATATGTAATCTGTCCTCAAGCACAACCCACCTAGACCTCCAACCCTGCTCAAGCACAAACCAACTTATGAAGCCTTATTTGGATGGCTCTGTCTAATTAACGATGTCTAATTAACAAACGTTAATGGGAACTCAATGAAGCCGAACAATTTAGATATGTGATGGATAAAAGTCCTCATTTGGCATTGCATTGGGTTAGCCAGATCAACTATCTAATCTCAAACCGAAACATAAATGTGCTATTTTGCAACTGCAGGAAAATATTATCATGGGTCTTATCACTACATGCTATGCTATGAGCAATTGTTGTTTGAAACCTTTTAATGGCTTCATCCTTCAACCGAGATAAGGTGGGTTAGAAGCCTTTGACAGAGAATGGCTATCTCTCTCTCTATCTTCTCCTGCTTCCCCATCATGGCTTCACTACTGAAGAGATATAGAGAGAGATAAAGTCTAACCAATCATAAACAGTAGGGCTTATGGGCTCTGCGCGTTGGGGCGCTTACCACATCGATATCAATTTTATTAAAAAATTAATCAAGAAAACATAATAAAAAGGAGATAGACTGGTTTTTTAGGACTTGTAGAATTGGGACGATGAAGAGGAATATCAACGTCTCAACGTGGTGGTATGGAAAAAAAAGGTGAGAATAGGATTGAATTTTAGGAAACAGATACTTTAAGTAAACTGATTTTTAAGGAAGGGATAGATTTTAGTTTAGATAGGCGTGAGAGAGAGAGAGAGAGAGAGAGATTTTAGGAAATCCAGAGATAAAGAAAGTTTAGGAGATTAAAGGGATTTTATCTCTCGGTTTTAGGGGAATATATTAAGAGGCATTTTGGGAAAAATTTTGGAACGAAAATCTTATATATATATATAACGCTTAGCTCTTCTTATATTGTTTAATAGTTGTTGCATAGAATTTTCACAAAACTTTGAATTAAACATGCGTTTATATGGTTACGTTTAGAGTTAGGGCAAAGCTTTGCTCCTCACATAGTAACGCCCATGAAGCTCCAACAGAAAGGGAAGGCTTGTCTGGCCGAATTGTCACGGTCATTTTGTCTAGCATTGTTTGCATTTTCATGGTCCGTGACACTTAGTCTTTTGGTCTTTTGTTGCCTAGTGGCATTATTGTAAATATTGTCTGATGACATTATTGTAAATAGTCCAATATGATTTTCTGGGGAGGAGGATGTTCCCTTATAGCATCGTGGGAAAGACTTAACATCCACCTTGTAGGGGAGTGACAGGTCTTCAAAGAATGTAGTCTCAAAGCTTTGCCCCTTTGGTTGACATAGCTCGGTGTTATTACGCACTGTGCCTGGTGATCCCCTTTAGCTCTAGGGTTGTAATGCTTTTATGTTGATGTAATACAATAACTCATTTCCTTCATGTTGTGTGTGTGATTGGCTTGTCTTTCCTAGCTTTGTTTTTATTGTTGCTTGCTTAGCGTAGTATTGCTTAGCGTGACTAGCTTGATATAGGCTAACTTGTGTCGTGAGGGCAACATAAGTGTCGCACGGGGGCGTTGAACTAAGGTTGTTCGTGACAATTGGTATCAGAGCTAGGCTTGAGTAGGACAAGACAACATTGTTAGAAACGCTACCACAAAGGAGTGATTGGATGCGCTAGATGCATGGGCGAAGGGCGCAAATGAGGCGCTCGCTAGGCTAGATCAGTTGAGTCAACAGGTGGATGTCCTACAGGATGGGCAACATCAACTTGTGGGAATGGTTAAGGTGCTCAATGAGGACATGCGAGGCATCATGGAAGCCTTTCAGACTCAAATGGAGGATTTGAGTGCCCAAGTCAACTTGCTTATGAGAGTCATTGGCACAGGGAACATGGCTGGGACTGAGGCCCTAACGAAAGTTTGAGTTCTTGAACCTAGAGCTTATGGAGGTGCATGTGATGCCAAAGAGCTAGAAAATTTCCTCTTTGACATGGAGCAATACTTTCGTGTAGTCAAGCCTGACTCGAAAGAGGCCAAGGTTTCAATGACCACCATGTATTTATCCAGTGATGCCAAGTTGTGGTGGAGCACTAGATATGATAAAATTTAGAATGGGCAGTGCACAATTAATACATAGGAGGACTTGAAGAGAGAACTCAAGAACCAGTTTTTTTCTTGAGAATGTGGAGTACATAGCCCATAGGAACTTACGTCGGTTATAACACACTGGCATGGTGTGAAAGCAACACACTAGCATGGTGCGAGAGTATGTCAAGCAGTTCTCAGCTCTCATGCTTGACATCCATGACATGTCTGAGAAAGAAAAGTTGTTTTACTTCCTAGAAGGCCTCAAGCCTTGGGCACAGAAAGAGTTGTAGCGCTAGCGGGTGTAAGACTTGGCTTCAACACAGGCCGCAACTGAGTGACTAAATGACTATAGCACTAATGCCCTAACAAAAAGAAAGTGTCTACCCATGGGATAAACAAGTCTACCAAAGCCACCAATAAGGGCAAGGGCACATGGGGTGGGAAGTCCTACAACAACAAGGAATCTTCCTCATCATCAAAGGGCTCGACGTCAACCATGATAGGCCCCAATATCATTAGGTGTTTCCTATGTGGAGGGCCACACCAAGTATTCGATTGCCCATAGAAGCAAGCTCTCAATGCCTTACAAGCAAACCCAACACTAGGTGAGGCCTCAGGGGAAGAACATGAAGGAGAGGAACGAAGGATGGGAGCTCTCCGACTGTTGTATGCCCTGAAGGGCCAAGTAAATGACAAGAAGGCCACATCTAGGGGTCTCATGTTTGTTGAGGTAAAGATAAATAGGAAGGACACCCGGACCATGATTGACACAGGAGCGACCCATAACTTCGTCGCTGAGTCTGAAGCTTGAAGTTAAAGAAAGACACAAGCCGCATTAAGGTTGTCAACTCGGCAACCCACCTAGTATATAGCACAACCAAATCAGTCCCTATTGAGTTGGAAGCATGGATAGGGAAGACCAACCTAATGGCAATCCCGATGGATGATTTTTAGGTGATCTTAGGGATAGAGTTCCTATAAGACAACAAGGCCATGCCCATGCCTTACTTAGAGTCCCTTTGCATGTTTGGAGAGACTTCATGCAAGATCCCTGCTGTTTCTAAGAGAGACAGCGAAAAATTGATCTCAGCTCTGCAGTTGAAGAAGGGTTTGAGGAAGGAAGAAATGATCTACTTATCAACACCAAAGGTAGAGACCAATGAGCCAACTCAAAACCCTATGCCTAAGGTGGTGTGCAAGGTCTTCAATGATTCCAAGGACATGATGCCCAAGGAACTCCCAAAAAACTTACCCCCACAACGAGCCATTGACCATCAGATAGAGATCATCCTTGGGGCGAAGGCACTTGCTAAGGCCCTTTACCGAATGGCTCCTCTAGAGCTAGCTGAGCTTCAGAAACAATTAGATGGGTTATTAGAAGCGGAATTCGTGCGATCCTCCAAGGCACCTTACGGAGCGCCTATGCTATTTTAGAAAAAAAAAATCATGACGGGAGCCTAAGACTGTGTAAACTATCAGGCTTTAAATAAGGTGATAGTGAGAAACACCTACCAAATTCCTTTGATTGTCGACCTGTTTGGCTAGCTTGGAGGGGCCAAATACTTATCAAAGTTGGACTTGAGTTCAGGATACTATCAGGTTCGCATCGTGGAAGGTGATGAGCCAAAGACCACCTGCGTCATGAGATATGGCGCGTTTGAATTCCTTGTCATGTCATTTAGACTGACCAATGCACCAACCACATTTTGCACCCTGATGAATGAGATATTTCATGATTGCCTTGACAAGTTTGTGGTGGTGTATCTTGGTGACATTGTTGTGTATAGTTCGACCTTGGAGGAGCATGTAGAGCACCTCCGCATTGTCTTCAACATATTAAGAAAAAGTCATTTATATGTAAAGAAAGAAAAATGCTCATTTACATAAGAAAACATTGGGTTCCTAGGTCATGTTGTTGGTAAGGGACAAGTAAAAATGGACACGGAAAAGGTCAGAGTCATCCAATAGTGGAAGCTGCTGACCAACGTGAGTGAGTTGCGATCGTTCCTGGGGCTAGTCAACTACTATCGATGTTTCATTGCGGGGTACTCAGGGAAGGCTGCACCATTTACTGATTTGTTAAAGAAAGATCGACCATGGGCATGGTCAGACACTTGCCACCAAACATTCAAAGGACTGAAGCTTGGTGTGGCCTCTAACCTAGTACTAGCACTGCTTGACTTAACTAAATCTTTTGAAGTTCAAATTGATGCTTTTGACTCTGCTCTTAAAGACATGTTGATGCAGCATAATCATCTTATGGCTTTTGAGAGCAGGAAGTTTTTTGAGACAAAGAAACATTATACAGCCCAAAGAAGGAGTTTATGGAGACATTCTGCTTGGGTCCAGATTCGATGTGAAAACAGACAATGTTGCACTGTCCCACTTCATGACTCAAAAGAAGCTGACTTCAAAGCAGGCTCATTGGCAACAATTCTTATCAGAGTTTGACTTGACACTTGAGTATGAGCCAAGACGAACCAACACAGTTGCAAATGCCCTGAGCCGCAAAGCAGAACTCGTGGCATTGACACAACAAGGACAACAGAGTGTTTTCCAACTGAAGAGCACCTTGCTAGACAGTATCTGAGAGGGACTCAAGATAGATCCCCAAGCCAAAGTGTTATGGTCATTAGTGGAGGGCGGCAAGACACACTAATTTTGGACTAAGGACAGTCTCCTATATACCAAGAGAGGCAGATTGTATGTTCCACGGTTCGGGGAATTGAGAAGGGAATTGATGAGGTAGTGTCATGACACTATATGGGCAGCCCATCAGGGATGGCGCCAAACCTTTGCATTGCTAGAGCGGGGGTATTTCTGGCCACACATGCGAGACAATGTGATGGAGTATGTCAAGACATGTCTCATATGTCAACAGGACAAGGTTAAGAGAGATAAGCCTTTTGGGTTGCTTGAACTGTTGCCAGTACCTTAAAGTCCCTAGGAAAGTGTCTCCATGGACTTTATCTCCTCTCTACCAGAAGTGAGGGAGTATGGGATGATCTTAGTGGTAGTGGACAAATTCTCGAAGTATGCTACCTTCATCCCAGCCCCAATCAATTGCTCGGCAGAAGAGACAACCTACTTGTTTGTGATGAATGTGGTGAAGTATTGGAGAGTGCCCTGGAACATTGTTAGTGATCAGGGTCCAAGATTCACAGGGCGGTTTTGGATTGAGTTATTCAAGCTCCTCGGCACACAATTAAACTTCTCAACAAGTGATCCCCCTCAAACTAATGGCTAGACCGAGCGTATGAATGCTTTATTAGAGGAATACCTCACAAACTTTGTAAGTGCCAACCAGAAGAATTAGGTGAACTTGGTAGACATCGCTCAATTATGCTTTAACTTGCAACAGAGTTCTTCCACCAACAAGAGCCCCTTTGAGCTTGTGACAGGGTAGCAACCACTTATGCCACACACTGTAGCTATTGGTTACAAGGAAAGCAGCCCCAGAGCTTACCACTTCACTAATGATTGGCACAAGAATGTAGACATTACCCGAGCTTACCTAGAGAAGGCCGCACAAAGAATGAAGAAATTGGCCGATCTGAAAAGGAAGCTTGACAAGTTCAAAATTGGAGACTTAGTGCTAGTGAAGCTAAGGGCAAAAAAGCTTAAGTACCTTTGTCGTATTTATCAGGGACTAGTTCGCACATACGAATGGTCATTTCCTATCATAGCACGAGTGGGCAAAGTTTCTTATAGAGTCAAGCTATTAGATTAGCTCAAGGTTCATCCGGTCTTCCATGCCAGCCTTCTAAAGGCTAATTATGCAAACAAGGAAGATCCAATGCGAAACAACCCCACATGACCCATAGCCTATGTCACTACAAAGCCTTCGAGAGAAGTTGACTACATCATGGCTGAGCGTCGGATGTAAATCCTTCTTGGCAAGATGATACAAATGGAATACTTAGTTAAATGGAATGGCCTGTCAGATTCAGAAGCAAGCTGGGAACCCGTAAGTGCCTTACTCACCTTCACCAACCAAATCGAAGCCTATCTTGATGAGAAGTGAACGAGGGCATCAACCAACTAAGTGAGGGAGGATGTCACGATCATTTTGTCCAGCGTTGTTCGCATGGCCATGGCTTATAACACTTAGTCTTTTGTTGCCTAGTGACATTATTGTAAATATGGTCTGATATTATTATAAATAGTCCAGTATGATTTTCTGGGGAGGTAGATGTTCCCTTATGGTAACGCGAAAAAGACTTAACATCCACCTTGTAAAGGAGTGACAGGTCTTCAAAGAGTGTAGCCTCAGAGCCTTGCCCCTTTGATTGACGTGGCTCGGTGTTGCTACACACTATGCCTAGTGATCCCCTTTAACACCAGGGTTGTAATGATTTTATGTTGATACAATGCAATAGCTCATTTCCTTCTTGTTGTATGTGTGCTTGGCTTGTCTTTCATTGCTTTATCTTTGTCACTACTTGCTTAGCATAGTATTGTTTGGTGTGGCCAGCTTCACATAGGCTAACTTGTGTCATGGAGGCGACACAAATGGCACACGAGAGTGTTGAACTAAAGCTGTCCGTGACAGTATGCCCATGGGTGATTCTTCAAAGAAGTGCAAGCTAACTTAGACACCATGAACCATGTGATTTTTATTATACTTTTTGGTCTTTTTTTCTCCTTTGTACTCTTCCTTCTCTCTCCCCCCTCTTTTTGTAGTCCAGCTTTTGTGCACACAAAATCCATGTGCAATACATGCACACGGACCAAGGGACAGACACATCAGCATCAAAAAGTGATAAACACCCCCCCCAAAAGTGTAAATCACTTCTCAGCGCTGATGTGTCCACCCCTTGGTCTGTGTGCACACATTGCACCCGGATTTTGTGTGCACAAAAGCTAGGCTCAGAAATCAGTTTTTCCTAATGTATAGAATGACATCAAGGGGCTGCCACATCAGTACCAAAAAGTGACTTTCATTTTTTGGGGGGTGCTTATCACTTTTCAATGCTGATGTGTCCACCCCCTGATGCCATTCTAATACATCAGGAAAAGGTGATTTCCCTACCTAATCTTTTCTGCCTTTTTTGGGGGTGCGTTTTGAACTCAGGATTACCCCCTGGGTTTTTTTTCCTCCCTTGCACCCTTCTTTAAGTTCATGCATGAGGCAAAAATGAGACTCCAACCTTTCAAACTTTATATTGCTTAGGTTTCTCACGCTCATTTACTTATATGGTAAGAAATTACAGGATGGGTCCATGTCATAGCACAACCTTTTAGTCTCTCTTATCCAATAGCTCATGTCATAGCTCAACTCTCTCTCTCTCTCTCTCTCTCTCTCTCTCTCTCTCTCTATTGAAGACTAAAATTACAGGAAACTCGGTTGCACCAGTGAAACATCAACCAGCATTGTCAAAAAAAAGCCTTTTGATAGCAATGAAAAAGGGATTGCAAACAGGAGGCAATCAACAAACTCAACAAACAAAGAACAAAAAAATAAATCAAAGAATATAAACACAGCTTTACTTTGCATATAAATGCTTCTGGGTCAGATGGCCCAAACAAATCAATCGGTTTGCTCTCTTTTGGGACTGCCCCACCTCTATGTATAGTACCTGCTACCTAGAAGGTTAATTGCAACTCAAAAACGCTTTAACCTCTGAACTTACTTGGGTATATCAACACAGAATCTACACAGAGACCTCCTTTAGTGTGTGTGCAATCGATCTGGGTCATTAAGAACTTGATCTTCGTGGGCACATCAGGGTTCTCGACGACAAAATCTCCACCGTGATAATGTGCCCAGTTCCCAGGCTCATTCAAATAACCCTGGGACACGGCATGTTGACTGTCTGATGTCGATAGCTGGAAACGCACGGGCTTTATGTGGTCCCGGTTGCAGACTCGGCGACCAAATCTCTTGCAAGTCCTGCCCAATTGCAGTCTGAAGAAAAGACTATAGGTGCCTGCTGGAAAGTGGAACTCGACCTCTCCATCTACCTCAAACCACCAGATTTGCTGAAGACAGGCGACTGTGGAATCTACAAGCAAGGAAAAGGAATCTGTATCACAGCTCTTCTTTTATCTCAGTTTATGTAACAATATCTAAAAAGAACATAACAGAACAGTCTACAGTCCAGTAATCTTAAGGAACTTGAATCCATGATTGCAGCTGAATAAAAGAAACAACATTTCCAACTTAATTGAGAAGATCCAACATAGATCCCAACTCACTCCACAAACTGACTAAGAAGGCAAGGCAACTGTCCTTTATCTTCCAAAGCATGTCAATATTGCTGAACATATATAAGAATAATAATCAAAATGCCAAGCAATCAATCTCTAACAAGACAAAACTTGTGAAAAGGATGAGTAAAACTTTCCTTCTCCGCAGTCATAATTTTTTCAAAAGGATCTCATACGAGATTTCTAGGTGTAAGTTGTGGTCAGAATATGATCTATGTCAACCAGTTCAATTCCACATTGCACAAACCCCTTCCAAGCCTACCCAGTTCATCTTGATCTTGTACTCTCCTCTTTTCTGAATGCAAGTGTTTAAAATTGTTCCCCCCTCCTATTAACTAAACTAAAACTAATTAGTGAAGGCATTCTGAATGTGATAAACCACCAAGCTGAGTTCATACCACATAACCTTGATGAGAGAGGTCAAGGGTATCTAGTTTTATATAGCATACAACTGACATCAACTCAATATTCATCTGCTATTATACTGGGAAAAAAATCAATTATGTAAGACAACTATGCATGGAAGAAACAAAATTGGCAAAAGTTCTAATACAATTTAAATACCATTGGTATGACATCATAGAATAGGGAAAAATCAAGCCGAAAACGATGAACAGTTACTTGGAAACTCCAACAGAGAAAACAAGCAACAATTATTAGACAAAAAAATTATTTCTTTTTAGCTGGCTTCTTATGGGTGAATTTTCTACATTGACTAAAAATAAAACTTGAATTGTTCTTCTTTTTTCTAATTAGAAAATCAAAACGTAAATTCTTCCTTGTGTGGCAAAACAATCTTGAACTTTCCTCTGCTTTGGATACCCTACAATCCAGCAGGATTAATCTATTTCTAATTTTTTTTTTCCCCAAAAAAAAGGTTAATTGGTGGTAAACTGAAAGTTTAGAAATTTTCTCTAGATCTGCAAATTCAGTTGATTGGTCAAGTCAATAGTCTCTCTACCTTAATTATTTGAACACAGACCAGTTGAATGTATGGCGGTAATTTGTAGTACAATTGTATGACTTATTAAAAGGTTTACAATATTGAAACCAATGGTTATAACTACAGCTGTTTTAACAGTTCCAATTAACAGTTCCACTCAGATGGGTTGGAACTAGAATTAACCGTCTCATCCTGTAAACTAGCAAACTCAAGCTATATGTTGAACAAATTGATGGTGGTCTGTGTCAAATGAATTTGTGTCAGCAGGAACCTTATGAAGCATGAATATTGAACCAAACCTGAGACAATTAAAGGTCATGAAACTGCCAACCATGAGCCCGCCTCTTTTGCATTTGAAAGCTGAATCTCAAAATATAGCATGTTTGTGGATCGATGGTTCATCTACAATTAATTCCAAGTAAGATGGGTTCATGAACATTTCCATATTTGTTATTTTTATTATAGTACCAATTGGCCTATCTGCATAGCTCCATCGGCAGATCACCATATATGCCAAATAACCCACCTCCTCATATTGAAGGATACAGAAAACAGCTTCTATATGTTGTAGGGTTTTTCTCAAAGAAACGAGATGATCATTTTTTTTTTATAGAAAAAGGAACAAATTCAAAACTTTCCCCAGTTTTTAGTCCTACTAATAAGCCAAATACGCTACTTGGGCTCATGTTTGCCACCATATGATATGATAATTTCCAGGAACTCAATAATGAAATTCAAATCATAATTCTAAAACAATAACCTTTCTATAGAAAATTGGGCATGTCCTGAACAAACATATCAAAAGACAAGATTTTTTAAATCTACAAAGCATACCCAATTCGAATTTCTAAAAAAATTCTAAGTGTTTGTGGAAGTACCTAGATTCCTCAGTTAGAATGTGATTCCAGTATCTCCGGTCATCTATCCCCGTTATTCTCAACGCCTTGGAAGAAATCGACAACCAAATCCCATCTGTATTCTTGTCCAGCCAAACCTCCTGAACAAACCCCCCCCCCCCCCAAACTATTCAGAAAACTGAAAAAAGAGGATAAAAGAAAAACAAGAAATCCGACGAGGAAAACCATAGCTTGGTGCCACCATCAAAGGGGTTCGACCGGCACAGTCTCGTATAAATCTCTTTCTTAGGGGGCGTTTGCATGTGCGGTGCGGTTGCGGTAGCTGTGGGAAAGCCATAAGCTGAACTATACTGTTCGGTTTACTGCCGCTGTTTAAAGAGCTATGTGATTGTGACTGAGTTGTTTGGATTGTTGAAAAAGTAAAAATATATTTTTTAAATCACTATAATTTAATATTTTTTTAATGAACATTATACCTTGAACATTGTAAGACTTGAAATAAAAATTGAATGGATCATACTCAAAATTAAACATAACAATATAATTATACTAAAAAAAATTATAGTTTTAATTTCAATTCACTAACAAAAAAAATTACAATAAAAATAAATCAGTAGTATCTCAAACTGTATCCATATGGTATAGATCTTCATCCACATCCATTATAACATCATATTCCTCATTATACCCGTTATCATCATCAATCTAAATATAGTTGTCATCATATTCAACAAATAAGTTATCAAGAATAGTTTGTTGACGTATGAAATTATGCATTGTCATGCATGTAACAATGATCATTGTTTGTATTTTTTATAGGATATGAAGTTATCCGTTAAAATATCAGAAACCGTGTTTTAAGTATTCCAAAATACTGTTCTATAACATTCTTTAGTGATGAATGAATAAAGTTAAAGTGCTCCTCTTTGGTCAGGTGTCTGGTGTCATTACGAAAATCTTGAAGGTGATAACGAGTATTACGATATGGTGTAAGAAATCTAGAAATGTTTTGGTAAACCAGATCTAATATGTAATATTTAACTAGAATATACAAAAAAAATGTATTAATAATTTAGAGTTTGTTTATAAATTCATGAGAAAGAGCAATTATAAAATAAACATCTTATCTTATTATTACCATGTGGAGGATGTGAAAAGTTCAATTTAGGATTGCTTATGACCTCTGAGAAAACCCTCTAATCATGAGTTGTACCTGTATATTAAAATTATAAACAACCATGACATTTTGTGTGCATTCAGTCTTTCGACCTGAGTGATACGGTATCTGCTGGAATAATATGAGTTCTATCAATTTCACCAATGCAATCCTACAAACACAATGATATTTATATGAGTAAATAAAAATATTTTTTAGAATGCTTATAAGTTGTAAATACAAAATAAATTTTACCTTAAACTACGGATAGTATTTTCAATTTGCTCAAATTTCTATAGGTGTATTCTCTTGTGCCTCTGGTGTAGGTAGTCTTGTCAATTCATAAACAAACAAACAAACAAACAACAAACAACAATAAACAGCCTTATCCCAACTATTTGGGGTCGGCTACACGAATCCTGTTTCGTTATTCCGCTTTGTTTAGGGCCTTATCTGCTATTAAATTACAAGCTGCCATGTCCCTCTTTACTACCTCCACCCAGGTCAATTTTGGCCT
>JAOXJP010254274.1:0-21674 GCA_025762735.1 Platanus orientalis | reverse complement strand
TGAGTAACCAAGATCGAACAAGCTGATCATTGGATATCCAATCATCATATCCTGATTCAATATTTTTAGGACACTTTATATCACCATTAACGAAACCCAATTTTTTCTTGCCACCAAGTGACAGAGTAACAGCCCTAGACCATGCTACATAATTAATACCACTTAAGGGAACTGATGAGAGTCTCCAACTAGAATTCGAATCAAACTCGGCCATTAATACAGAGCCAAAAAAAAAAAGAAAAAAGAATGTCATGAAAGACACATAAAAAAATCTCCAACACTAGATTTCCAATCAACCACCAAAAAATTCACAAAACCTTGCTGTGTAAGATGGTCACCACTTGAAGCACACAACTTGAAGCACTACTTGATGTCACCACCAAGAGAAAAACACATAACAATAGACGGGATCTCTGATTGGGACAAAATCGTGATGGAACCAGAGAAAAGGAGATGATAAGGATCTTTAAATCCCTTGCTTTGATACCATAGATAAAGCAACCATGAAGAACATAACACAAATGTAAGTGGTTCAGCCGTAGCCTACATCCACTGGAGAAGGAAGATAGGGTTTATTATTCATAGTGGTCTCAATGGAGATTACATCAGCCTTATATAAAGAGATAACAACCTTAATAGTGACACCGAATTAGAGGCATAGATTAAGGAGAATCACATGGATTATACACTCTCCATAAATAGCCCAAGTGACCAGCTCACCGGATCAATCCATGGTTAGAAACAAATCCCCCGTATTTCTTCTCCAACATACACACATAGACTTGATCATGACGAGCTAGCACCACTATTCTGTTCCTTTTCCATTATAATGCCCTTTTTTTTAATATTTGTCCAGGGATTTGATAGAGAAGTGATGTTACGAGCTAGTTGTAATGGTGGGCGAAACGATCATCTACTCTCTACATTTGGTGTTAATGACATACCAGCCATAGCTTGTTGCTTTGGGTTTGGGGATGCTGTCATAGTGGAAGTAAGAAATCCAGCTGTATGTTATCTTTCCACTGATGGCTGAAAAGAAATAAAAATTTAAGGCAATATTTTGGAAAGGTTAGATGTCTTTTGTTTTTCCCCTTTTATTTTTTTTAATGTGAAAAGAGAAAATTATATGCTTTTCTGGTACCGAATACCGAAAATGGCTTTCTTTCAATATGTCTTCAATGGTACATCAATTAGAAGTTGGAACAAGCCTGCTTTTGCACACTTCTCAATCATATTCTCTATGTTCAGTGTCTTTCCCCATCTAATATTTCTTTGGAAAAAAAAAAAAGCAGTAGGCTTTAGTGCGGCATATCATCTTTTATGCCATATACATGGATCTCGTATTCAAGGCTTACTATTGGATGGCTGTCCTATATGTTACACCTAAAAAATTCAAAATGACGTATATATGGATTTTTTTTTTTTATCGCTAACCTTATTTTTTAATTCAAAATACCCTATATTTGTCCAGATTGGATGGTTTTATTTGATTGGTATAATATTTTTGTATCATTGCCATTCGAAGAGGTGGCCTACCAATTCGATATGGATTTACAAGCCAATGGATTGGTGGTTGGTTGATAGCTTGTATCTTGGGGTGCCATATCAAGTGCACCACACTCTTGATGTGACCACTCAGGAGGGGGAATCAAAAACCGCTAAAAAGTGAATTGATTCCGCCCCCCGAGTGGTCCCATCAGGGGTGTGGTACATACGGTTTCATCCCGTATCTTGGAGATAAAATGATCTTATGGCTTCCAGCAGTGCACTTCTCGCAATCCAAGCTGTTTTAAATCGTGTGACCAGACATACTTTTTGGCTGCTTTGCCATGGTGTCATGGGATCCACACAAGGGTACCTATATATATATGAGGGAGGATTGAATCCGCTCCTCTCTACCCATGTCAGGGGGTGGGCATATCAGTACCGACAAGTGATTTGATATGCCTGGCAAGTGATGTAAATCACTTGTCAGTGCTGATATGCCCACCCCCAGATAAAGGGCAGAGAGGAGTGTTAGTTAAGAGGAGCGGATACAATCCTCCCTCATATATACTATGAATAACAATTTATTAAGAATGAGAAAAACACCAATATAAACGACCATGGAAGTTGAAAAGACAAGAAAGGAAAATAAAGACAAAATTACAAGGAAGGCTTAAGTCAAATGGAAGATACATGAAAACCAGTCCTCGAAGAGGTCTGAATGGAAAATTCATCACTCCTTAAAAGTGATAACCTCAAAAAATGTTGGAGCCGATGAGGAAAGAGTATGATCTTGACTGGTCCTCAAAGATGACCTCAAAAATGTTGGAGTCGATGAGGAAAGAGTATGATCTTGTCTGGTCCTCACAGATGCGTCGATTGTATTCCTTCTTGATTCTCCAACAAATACCATGAAAATGGTCATCTAAAGCTTTTTACATCTTAGCGGATGTGTTCTAAAAGTAAGTGAGGCATATTCCAACTGTGTGACATGAAAAATAAAAAATGAGCCCATATCCATCAAGAGTCCATGGTGTTTGATAGTGAAGAGGAAATAAGTTCGAAAGGGTTCATGCAGCATGATGATTGATTGTTCTTCCATCTCTCTCTCTCTCTCTCTCTCAATTGAACTTTTAGTTCATCTCCATAGTACTCATGTACATTTTCAACAATTTTTTTTATGCCATTGATTTATATTAGTGTCCCTCTCCCCCCATTCAAATGTTGGGCTGTTTCAGGCAACTTAAAGTGATTATCGAAGAAGAGTGTTTTCAGGATAACACTCAGGATATTATTAGTGCAAAAAGGAACGTTACATGGCCACATATACTCTCTTGGAACATATATCAACCTGATAAAAAGCTGACTTATATTGTAGTTTGGTTTTGTTTTTGAGTTTAAAAACATGTTTCAAATTTATGACCCTGGCTAATTTCGCTAAGATCAAGTTCTGATGTTTCTCCTCTTTGTACATATCAACAAACTAGTGTGGCAACAGGTCGCCCCGCTCAGTCATCTCAGCCTTGTCTTAGCGTCGGACAGAGCCAATCCTAGAGGCCCAACCGGTGGGGCGAAGCCCCCAAAATTGGTTCATTAATCTTACATTTGGTGAATGAAACCATTTCATTTTGGTTTCCCAAGTGCAGAGGAGCCCCAACCAAAGTGAATGGACACCAAAATACGAATGGTAATATAATTTATTTCATTTTATTTAAGAAACTTAAGATGACTTCAATTCTAATTTTAGTTGTCAAATCAATATGAATCTAAATGAGTTCATTTTGAACCGTCACATTATGGCTTCCAATGCTGTGGGATTTAAAATGAAATTATTTCATTACAGGTGGCAACCAAACACGGTCTATTTCTTTACTTTTCCATTCCTACTGTAATTTCAGTCAAGGTTTGCTAATTGCCTGGCTATCCAAGGAGTTTATGGCCTGGTCCCCTTTAGGCTAGCGGCTAAAACACGAAAACTGAGAAAAATTAGACAATAAGTTGAGGTGAAGCGGTTGCAATTTGCAAGTGCTTACTACCCAGCCTTGAACCTTTGACCTTGAGGAGGTAAGCATATTACCAACAAGGCTCCCTTGATTTCATGCGCATGGACCAGGAGGTGGACACATCAGCACCAAAAGGTGATAAGCACACCTCCAAAAAGTGTAAATCACTTTGCAGTGCTGATGCATCAGCACCCTAGACCATGCACAACTTGCATTACCTCTTTTGTGCACACGAAATCCAGGGTTCACCTCAAATGGGTAAAACTTTTTTATTATATGTTACTAGAAATGCAATGGGCTGAGATGCTAAATTGGTAAAGTCTTATGAGTTAAACACCCGTCTTCACCTATTAATAAATTATTTAGGTAGTGTTTGGATAAACCTATAATTGACTTTTGACTTAAAGAATAAGTTATTTATATTTATAAGCTTCAATCTATCCAAAATTTTGTATAAGTCAATAGCTCAACTTATCTGGTAAGTTGTTGGATCCCAACTTAAAAGTAAGTTAATTCTTTACTCTCTCCTCAACTTCTCACTTGTGCATAAATAACTTTTTAATTTGCAAACCAAATGCAAAAACACAGACTTTATGGGGCTCGGATTATGTGCAAATGAATTTTGTGAGAACTGTGAAAACATGGCCAGGGGAGCTGATGCATCAGCACGGAAAAGTGATTTACACTTTTTGGGGGGTGCTTATCACTTTTTGGCACTGATGTGTCTGCTCCCTGGTGCCATTTTCATGGATCTCATGAAATTCATTCACCTAATTTTTTTCCTTACTTTATGACTTCTGAGTGCTAGAAGTCATAAGTTGTTAAGCTTGATAGGGGTTTGTTGGTGCCATATCAAGTGCATCACACTCCTGATGTGACCACTCAGGAGGGAGAATCAAAAACCTCCAAAAAGTGAATTGATTCCACCCCCGAGTGGTCCCATCAGAGGTGTGGTGCATACGATATCATCCGGCTTGGTTGGGGAATTTCTGCATGTTGTCGATATACTATCACATGGACATCATTTGTCATGCATTACAAAGGATTGCGTACTGAAAATGATGGGAACCCTAACTTCCAAACTTTCAAAATGTAACCATAGATGAAGGTTTTACCAATTAAGGCAGTCTTTCTTGCCTTAAACAGTTTTTAGGATACCATACTTACCCTGAGTCTATTTCAAGCCAAAAGGGATTCATTTAATTAGAATTTTCAAAGACAAAACCGTATAATCAAAATTGGAAAGTGCTTTATGCTTGACGGAGAAAAACGCTGATTTCAGACGAATAGGACGAAGATAGCTTGGCCGTGTTGATGTCGATGATGAACTCTCTCACTAAAATATTGGGTTTGGTATCTCACCAGTGCGGAAACAACAATTAACTATCTTGTAGTATAGAACTGAATTATGCGTACCACCAAAAGTGATCCAAATGATGGAAGTAGAAATGAAAGGCTGAAATTGCAATTCTGCCATCCAAATCCCTAAATCCAAACGTAGCCTAATTGTTTATAACAAAAATTTGTTGTCATGTGATGTTGCTTAAAATGAAAGTTACATAAGAACTACTTTGTTCTTGCTTGCATAGTTTTAGAGATCTCAATGAGTTGACCTAGCTCAACTCAACTCATTATCTGTTGAACCTGAGATTCCAATTGAGCTTGTTTTAACTAAGTGATCATGAGCTGAGCTGCACAAGGCTTAGTTTGATAAAAACATGCTTCATTAAGGGTCTTATATTTGTATATAATACATATAGATATAGCTAATAATAATTAAAGCTATCAATTGGGTCAAACTGGTATGAAGCCTGACATGTTCGGGCCAAAAAATAGATGGATTGGGCCAACTAAATTGCGAGTTGGGCTGAACTCAAACCCCGCATTTAGTATCGAAGTTTTATTCAGGCCGAGTTTAGGTAAACTTAATTTCAGCCTGATACCCAGGCCAGCCTTGCCTGAAATACAAATAAGGTTTTATTTATTTATTTATGGTAAGGATATTGGATTTGTATGCTTGTAACAAAATTCTCATCATCAAATATTTAAATGTTATTATCAAAGATAAAATAAAAATAATTCAATGTATCAACTAGTCACCAAAGCCCATGTAATATGCATTTCAATTATGGGCCCAAAATAAAAGGATGAGTTTTAAATCCGGGCAGCCTAAACTTGACCCATAGCCTATTATTTTAAAACAGGCCTAGTTTGGGCTTGGGCTGAGTTCAAGCTAAGGTAAAAAAGTTCAGGTTGACCTTGGCCCGGCTCAGTCTGGCCCGATTGACAGCCCTAATTATAATAATTATAAGATATTAAATACATTTATACAAAAAATATAAAGATATAGCTATTTATAATATGGGCGTTTAGGCCTATTTCAACTAACTATATCTTTATACTTTGGAATCATGTTTGGCTCATGGGCTCTAAAATTGGGGCATGAAGGAATAACCTTGAGTATGGTGAATCAAATGCAAGGTTGAGTTTGATCATTGTGTGACAAACTTCAAGCTGAGCTGGGAAAAGTTTTGCTCAGCTTGGTCATTGACACCTAGGGCTGTCAATCGGGTTGGGTTGGGTTGGGTTGGGTCGGGCAGGGGTCAACCAGAGCTCAACCCAACCCATCGTAATTATTCAAGCTTTGGGCTGAGTTCGGGCAATTCAAAATGGAGTGGAGACATATAAATACAAAAATGTTATACCCTTAACCACTAAACCAAAACGATGTTTGCTGGTAAATGTTCTAAATTTAATTGTTTTATTCTAACAACCAAACCCTTTTACATTTTCACCATCCAAATTGATAGAAGTTTTAGAGTTTTATTAACAATTTTTTTCACCATCCATATTAATCCAGTGAAAAACACAAATTAAAAAAAAAATCAATTTTTTGGGGCTTCAGGACGGGTTTCGGGCTGGTTTCATGTTTTATTCAATTTGGGCCGGGCTGGGCATCAGGCTAAAATAACTTGGGCTTGAGCTTAGCTCGGAAATTAGTTTAAGCCTGATATTTGGGCCCGGGCCTGACCCAGCCTGAAACTCAACCTACCCAGCCCACCTAATTTTTCGGATTGGTCTAGTCAGGCTTTGGGCAAGCCAAGCCAAATTGACAACCCTATTAACATCCCTGCATAATTGAGTCCAACCCAAAAACGTTTTTTCAAAAATGATAATATCCAAACAAATTTATGATTTTGGAATTTGTTTCACAAATTTGACTATCGGATTAGGGAGACAACATTCCATGACTGATATTAATGTGACTATGTGTGACATTTATCATACTGGAGATGTATGGGGTTAAAAAGCATAAAAATACTCAAATCAAAAAGTAGGTTCCTAAAAAGGGGCACCAAATTCAAAATCACATCAGGTACTAGTTTGTGGTTCACGTCACACATTGATCATCTTGATCCGGATATTGTCAATTGGAGTCTGTAAAATGACTGAAGTGAGTGAAGCTTTTATGAATTATGAAAGAATGAAAACCCCATAATGTGATGCACAGTCGAGGTCAACATTTTCTACGCACCTCATGCAGCCAATATCGGGATCGTTACATGTAGTTATTCAATTGATCTACAACTCTCTACTCATTCTTCATGTAAATTGGTCATCTACAATGGATTGGTGAAATATCCATTTTTATCTTTAATCAATGCAACTTTCAATACCATAATCTCAAATTGTGAACTTAAGGGTTGGAACGTAAATACGTTAAGAAAACTATGATATGTTGATGTGAAATGAAATATTTACATGACCATTTTGTATCATTTTAGATTTACTTATTTATGAGAGACTGGTGGCAATTTCATCTTTATTCTATGAATTCCATCTTCTTTTTTTAATTTTTTTAAAAACCAAGTTGACATCATCACGGACAGAGAGGAATAGAAATGAGAGAAAGATGAGTTCAAAACAAGCATTAGCAAATTTAGTTGTTGATTATCTGATTTCAGTAGGTTAAGAGCCATCTAAAGTCTTGCCCAACAAAGAAATCTTTTACTTGGACATATAATTCGGCTTGGAAATGTTATACGATAGTGTTAATTGAAAATATATAATTGGGATGAGAGTTGTATTTGTCACTCAAGAAGGGTATGAGTTGCCATTCTCTTTGCTTTTAACAAAAATTGAAACAGTGAATTATTCCACTTGCTTCTATTCACTGTTATGTACATGTATGTATATACAAAATTGATAAAGATCCCAAATCTTAGGGTACTTAAATAAAGAAATACAACGTTACAATAATTGGTGGCTCGATCATCCATTTTTAATATGCAAGATAAGAGTGGTGGCTTAATCATCCATTCTTAATATGCAAGATACGAGGGGTGGTTTTCCCAGTATATCATATCACCTTTCCTAATACTTTCCCTCAAGTTGAAAGATGAATATCATGAACACCCAACTTGAGAACAAGCCCACGGAAATGATAAGCACTAAGTAGTTTAGTCAAGATATCAGTAGGATGTAGTGTAGTGGAAATATGAATAGTATGGATACAACCATTTTGAAGATTCTCCCAAACAATATGACAATCAAATCTTGATGTGTTTTGTACACTCATGGAAGACTGAATTAGCAGCGATATATAGTGCAGCCTTGTTATCACAAAATAAGAAAACTGGTTGAGGGTAAGGAACTCATAAGTCAAGAAGAAGACGAAGTAGCCAAGTAAGTTCATAGCATGTGGTGGCCATTGCACGATATTCAACCTTAGCAAAAAATTGAGAAACTATATTTTTGTTGCTTTGATTTCCATGAGATAGGTGAGAAACCAATCATGATGTAATAACTGGTGATCGACCGGCAAGCAGCTGGCCCAATCGGAGTCACAAAATACCCATAACTGAAGATTCTAGTAGATGATAACAAAAGGCCTTGATCAGGTGATTGCTTAAGATAATGAAGTAAGCAATAAGCAGCATCAATTGGTGTGGTTGCCTTGGCTTGGCAAGGAATCGATTAGAACCTAGACAAAGAATGCAATGTCAGGGCATGTGATAGTAAGATAAAGTAGTCTCTAAACTATATGATGATAGTTAGATGGATCAGACAAAGGTTCAACATCTACCTTTGTAAATTTTAAGTTTTGTTCCATGGGAAATGCAGCGGATCGTGAAATAAGAAAATTAGTATCTTCCAAAATTTCAAGTGCATACTTGCGTTGTGACCGGTAAATTCCACTTTAAGTCCTAAAAAATATTTGAGGGGACCAAGATCCTTTATTTTGAAGCGATTATCAATGAATTCCTTGATTTATGTGATCTTAGAGAGGTCGTTGACAACAATAATGATTTTGTCAACATAAACGAGCACAACAGTAAATAGAGTACCACAGGATCGTATGAAGAGCAAGTAGTTAGCCTAAGATTGAAGAAAACCCGCATCTAATAAGGCAATAAAAAAATTAGCAAACCATTGGCGCAAGGCTTGCTTTAAACCATACAATGATTTGTTGAGCTAAGCTAGGAGGGAGGTCCATATAAACTTCCTCTTCTAAATCACCATGCAAAAAAGGCATTGTTGATATCGAGTTGATTTAGATGCCATTGCTGAATTGCAGCTACTGCCAATAGAACACGAATAGTGGTCCATCTTGTAATAGGGGAAAAAGTTTCCCAATAATCCAAGCCTTCTTGTTGAGTATAGCCTTTGGCGACCAGACGTTCCTTATATCTTTCAATAGAACCATTTGAATTATACTTTATCTTGTATACCCATTTGCAACCAATAGATTGCTTATCAGGTGGAAGAGAGGTCAAAGTCCAAGTATTGTTGGCCTCAAGAGCACCAATCTCATTTGCCATAGCTTCACACCATTTTGGATCCTTGATAGCCTACTTGAAGGATTTTGACTCTATAATGGATAAAAAGGCTAAAGAAAAAGCGCGATGAGTGAGTGAAAGATAATCTTAAGATAAAAAATTTGAGAAAGGATATGAAGTGCGTACCTGTGAATCTGCCATTGAGGAATGCGATGAAATAGGGATAGGTTGCTCGGAAAAACCATAATGATAATCCTTAAGGTAAGAGGGGGTATTGAAAAGACAAGTAGAACGCCGTGGTGGTTGCAAGGCTAGTAAGGTGGCTAATGAAGAATCATTCATGAGAGAAGGGGAAGCCAAAGACTCAATATATTCTTCAACATGAAAGGGGAGAACAATGAATGAAGAAATATTAAAATTCTTATCAAGGAATGAAAATATATCTTCATGAAAAATAATTGTGGGCCTCGATTTTTGCACGATGGGTAAATCCCTTTTGAAAAGAGACTTAACTATCACGGGAAAATCCCACAATGTTTTGGAGTCGCCACTAGTCTTTTTAATGATTTAACTGGACATCAGTTTTGAAAATAAAATAAGTTTAGGTTTTGAAAAGGATTTGAAATGTCTAACTCCACACTTAAGCTGGTCGACTCCCAGAGATTCCTAGGAAAGTTGTTCATTTATGAGTTGGGGAAGCTGTTAGGCACCCCACCTCATCCGCTTTCATGGTTACCTACTTTAAACCTATTACAGTCTAATGGTCAACTTGATTTATCAATTTATTCATCTTATCCATTGTCTTTTATCTCATTTTGTTGAGATTAAACAAGGAATCCACATACCACTTCTCCCAAAATTTTGGCAGCATAACAGTTATAATATGGATCCCTAGGGATGAATAGTGATTCCCATGTCACTTTCTTTAATAACCTAATAGTCCACATATCAAAACACTTCAAATATATTATACATCCACCACATCATCACTGTCCACGCGACAACTTCGTATCCATCCATATCAGCATCACATTATCTCAACATGAATTTATATCTTAATAAACCTAAGTAAATTATAAAATCCATACAGAACACTAAGAATAATTCATATATCTCTTTAATATATCCCCAATTACCTACTATGTCCAGCTCAATCACTTACGTTGTTGCAGTATCACCTTATGTTCAATATCTTTGAATATCTCATTCTTTATGTTTCTCACATAACCAAGTAAAACATGAAAGATTAGTAGCAAGTATCATCATATAAATATACAATAACCACACCATAGAGTGTAAAAAATAAAAACAAGTTACCAAACAAATAAGTTAAATTGAACTATCCAAATTGCCAAAAGAGTGTATATGAGATTGCAAGTTGAGCAAAGAATCTTACTGAATATACTAATTCAATTGGTTATATTCTAATTACAAAAGTACATAAACTGAATTTCTAATTTGTAAAAAAGAGGGAGCAATAATCTTCAATAAGAAATGAATTAGAATGAGAATTAAATGCAAAAAATCATGAATTTTTTAATGAAAGGAAAACAAACCGTGACATAAAAACCAAGTTCATCATAATTACAAATAAGAACAACCAAGCCAAGAACCAAATTTTTTTTTGAAAGGATACTACTTAAGAGATCTACTAGTAGCGGCCGCTAGCAACACTCGGATCTATAATAATAATAATAACTACCTACAACATTGCTTCCCAAAAAAAAATCAGATGTTAGAATTAACAAAGAGATAAGACTACAGCCTACATGTGTAATAGGATTTCCTTGGATTTCTCTATGGACAGTCATAGACATAAAGTGAATAGAATAAAAACCATCACTACTGCAAATGGTTCCTAAAAAAACATAACCTCAACACTTTCCCATTGTTTTGCCCACCCCAGAAATCCAATCAACCCCACTACAATTAGAAAAGAACACTGCCCAACCACCACTACCATTTGGGAAACCCTATCCCTACTCCCATAAGTGTACCCAAACAGTTGTAGTTTTTTATGCATGATATCATTCATTAAAATGTTCTTATGTCAAACTTCATGCACAATCATTTTTATTGCCCTCTAACAAATAACAAACTAAGACAAACAGGGATTGTATACCAGCAAAATATATACACATAACCCTATAGGTTTTTTTTTTTTTTTTAACTAATAAATCCCCTTAAGCCTCAAGATTAGTTCACACAAGTGGTCAGCATAAAGCCAACAAGCTCCTCATTCTCTCATGTACATTGTTTCCTTTCCAAGAAAAATAAAAATAAACTAAAAATTACAAAACTTAATTAAAATGTGCAACTCATATCATAACCAATAATTGATGTATCTATTTATGTACACTACAAAATGTCTTCCCAAAGTTCTGCCCCTGCCATACCCAATCTTCCAAGTAGATCAAATTTCCACAAAAAAAAACATAATTTATGAACAGATCATGTGCAAAATCTAAGTAAATAAATAAAATCAGTAAGCCTTCATCAATAGGCCCAAATTACACAACCATATTGTCACTTTTCAAAAAGTAATGTTCTTTCCCATATGCCTAATATATTCACAATGCCATTATTTATTATTGGAAAAAAAAGGAATAAGCCAAATCATTCTAACAACAATAACGTTTCTACAAAAATGGAATCTCATGGGTCCTTAAACAAAAAATAATAAAAATAAAAGAGTAGCATCTTCAACCATTTAAAAATCACCTCTTTACTAAAAAAAGAAAAGCAACTAGCTTTGTACCCAAAATAATCAATTCAAACCCTAACAATGATCATTCAATTGTGCCCTAATAGAACCATTCCTTCAGCAACATATATGAATTTGAACTCAATAAAAGAAAATCATTGAACCATAGACAAGAAGTAGCATCGTAAAAAAAATTTGAAACCCAAAAGCAACAAATAAAATTTAAAAATAAGAAAGTGAAAATACAAGATAAATGAGAAAAAAAATCAATTGAACACGAAAAAATGAGGTGAGACTTATCTTCACCGTTGTAGCACATATTACATGGGTCCCTTCTTGTGTTCTTGACAACAGGGCAGAGCCGATGAGATGAGATTTTGGAACTTTGGAGAAGGGATTTGCTAGTTTTGGATTAAACTAAAAGGGATCTAGGTCTTGATTTCCAAGAGAAGGTAAGGGTGGTCTTTAAGAGGGTTTCTAGGACAGGCGTTGATGAAGGGGGAGACCAATGAAGGAATTTGTAGTTTCAACAAAGGAAAACCCCCAAATTTTTTCTTTTTTTTTTCTTGCATTCGTTGGGGGTTTTTATAAAGGGAGAACAAGGCATGGTTCAAGCAAAGAGAGAAAGAGAGAGAAAGGTAGGGGCGTGGGGTTTAGGGTGTTTTGCAAAAAAGGGGAAGGATGGGGAGATGGAGATAGAGATGGGTCTGCAGGGAGAGGTGTGAGGGATGGGAGCGATTAGGGATGCGTGTTGTAGTGGGGTGTCGGTAGAGATAGGGGGTAGGTGAGAAGAGATGGAGTCGTGTGAGGGAGGGATTGACTAATAGGTGAGGGATTAGAAGTGATCGGATAGTGGGGAGGTAAGGGAGAGGTGAGGGCACAAGGTATGGGGGTGACGTGAGAAGGAAATCTGGGGATGAGAGGGAGAGGCATGCTAGGGAAGTATGGGGGAGAGGGGAAGAGAGAGAGGGAGATATTGCATGAGGGAGGGGTTTACCCCCTCTACTGTGTAGGGGGGTGGCTAGGAAGAGGGAGAAGAGGGAGCGAGAGAGAATAGAGAGGGCGAGAGAGAGAAGGGAAGAGAGGGGGCGGGAGTTGAGAGAGGGAGATCAGAGAAGAGAAGGGAAGTGAGAGGATCGGATGCCGGTGAGAGAAAGAGAGGGAGATCAGAGAAGAGAGGGGAAGAGAGAGGAGTGGATGCTGCTGAGCAGAGAGAGAGATGATCGGGGAGAAAGAGAGAGGGGATCCGAGAGAGAGAGAGGAGAGGAGAATCGGTGGGGGGAGAAGAGAGAGAGAAAGGGTACCTGGTTCACTCCGCAGGGGGTTGGGGTCGGTCAAAGAGAAAAAAGGAAAAAAAGAAAAGGAAAGGAAGAAGAAAGAAAAAAGAGAAAGAAAAGGAAAAAAGAAAAAAAAAAGAAAAAGAAAGAAAGAAATAAGGAAAAGAAAAGAAAAGGAGAGAGAAAAATAAAATAAAAATAGTAATAACAATGATAATAAATAAAAGGGAGCTATAATGTGTCCCTCTACATCCTCATACACAAAAATAAAATTAAAATTAAAAAGATAATAAGACGATAAAGGGGGCGTTTGATGGATTTAATCGATCGGAATTGGCTGAATTATGAAGAAACTCAGGATTGCTCTACCCATCTACTGACTAAAAAAGAAGCGCTGAAACTGGGAGTCGTGCCAAAATTAGGTGCTTACAAACTCCAAACATATCACTTGAGCCTATAGTGCTAATTGGGTCACATACACATTTTAATATTTGTTTTGTTTCCATATTCATTGTAACTATTTAAATCCATACATGTTCTATATTTTTGAATCATTTGATTATTCCTTTTGGAGGAGAATGCGGACTCTTGCTTGCCCTTCAAATGAATACTTGTAATGGGCTATAATGAGTGAAGATTATGAGATTTAGAGAACGTGAATGGAAATAAATCAATGGGTGCGAGATTACAAAGATTTTTAAGGCTCTTATTAACCAATTTAAGGTCAAAATGGATATATATATATATATATATATAGATCTCGGAGCCCATGGAGAGCCCAGAGAAGGTCCTTGAAGTGAACAAACACCTTTCCCTTGGGTTTTGTGAAGTTTGGATTGAACAGAATTTTAACCACATTGAGATCTTGGATTTCAAATGAGGCTCAAATGTGCAAGAATGTGTAAATACCATCAACAAGCCTCATGGGAATGGGAATGACGCAAAAATGTAGAGTGAGGATAAAAGTAAATGGGCACGTTGTTGTATATATTGCTCAAGGTAGCATGAAAACATACATTGAATGAAGAATACACACACTCACTCTTTCTTAAGGTAGCAAGCCTTGAAGTACATCCAATGTTTGGGTTACCATGGATTGTAACTATTGAGAATCAGTTGTATGCAGTGTTATGTTTTCTTAGCTCATGGCAGCCCATCATGACTCTTATGATTAATGATTGATTCCATTTGGGAGTTCTTAGATGCCATTCAAAGGCATACAAAAATGGATTAAAGTATTAAACCCTAATGAGAGAGCTATTAGAAAAAAATTATGGCATGTAACATTCCTAAACCAATATAATGTAGCTTGATGAGATAAGTAGGTAATCATGATACCACAAGCAGATTAGGGTGTCTAACACCTTCCCCAACCATAAATGAGCCTCTGAATCCTAACTAGTTAAATTTTGCTTTAGTTGTTGAAGGTTTCTATTAGAATAATTTTATATTCATTATGAGAGATTGAATAATTTTTTGTTATTATTGTGGAAAAATATTTCATGAGGACAAGGAATGTGTTTGAAAGTCTGAGGATTAAAACGATGGAGTTCCTGTTGAGGAGATACAAAAACTTAAGGGTTTGAGCAATATCATGTGTACCGAGTCTCCTAGAATTTGAAGGCCACCGTTTTATAATGCCATGTTAATTATTTAAAGTTGAAGTTGACCGTGTCAACTCTATTGAGACTTGTTGAGTTCGAGTTTAAACCCAAGTCTTCACTGATTCTATTCGAGCATTTCAACTTGGTGGCTGATAACCGTCTAATCAAATGCCCTCCAATGGATAAATCCCCCTTTCTCTCATCTTTTTTTACTTGGGAAGGAAAGCAATTAGTAAGACCGACACTTCTGTTGATGTGTTTGAATCTAACTCCTTGGTATCAGATATGAAAAGAAGTTGAATAGCCCTAGTCCAACTCTTCTATTAGGCAATGTAGTGATGGGCCCAATGGTTATCTCACCAGGTATGAAATGTTGGAGGTTTTAAGCCAAAAGCCTATCAATCAACCAAGCAAGATGAAAGCAATAATAATCAAAATAAAACAATCAAACCACAAGCACACCATAAGAACACAAGATTTATATGGAAATCCCCAAGTTGGGGAAAAACCACAGAGCCATAGAGAAAGCTTTATTTTTTGGGGAAGTTTACAAGAGTTGTCTCTCAATCTCTTATAAACCATAATGTTTCCCTCACTTTCTTAACTCTTTAATAACCCTAGACAACCTTAGAGACCTTATTTACATCAAACAATTTGATCTCTCTAAGAAACTAGGGATTCTCGGTTCTTCAAGAGACTTTTCATATGTATCTCATCGTCGTTGGATCGATCCACTGACCAATCGGATCAATCCAAGTGCCTCAAGTCTATCCACTGGTCAGTTGGATCAATCAACACTTCTCTAGTGCCAGTCTATTTACAAACTTGATTTTCCCAAACATGTCTGGATCAATCCAACCCTATTAGAACTCATCTTCTTGGTTTCTTTTGCCTCTGGTTTGCATCAAACTCCACTCCAAAAATCTCTCACTTAGAGATTGATGTTCACTTTCTTGTTGTCTAGCTTATGTACCTGTGATAAGGCCTTTTCCTCTCTATGAATCACTTATAAATCTTCATTTTCATCTCTACTCATGAAGACCAACTGAAGTTTTGCAAATCTCTAGTTTATGAACTATCACCACCTAGGCGAACATGTCTACTGGATTATCATCCATGTGGATCTTCTCCAACCTTAGCACTTGATCTTTCAGGAGAAATATTTTAAAGTGATACCTCCTATCAATGTGCTTGGTTCTAGCATGAAAGGCGGAGTTTCTTATGAGATGAATAGTGCTCTAGCTGTCATTAAATAGCTTGTTCTCATGCTTCTTTCCTAACTCCTCCATCAGATTTTTTTAACCAAATCAATTCCTTGTTAGCCTTTATCGCTGCAATATATTCTGCTTCCATTGAGAAAAGCGCAACTATCTTCTATAGTTTGAGACACCTAATTAACTATTGTGTCCCCCAAGGTAAGCACATACTCCGTTGTACTCCTCCTCTTGTCTTTATCTCCTAACAAGTCCAAGTGTATGTATCATTGTAGTTTTACTTCTGAAATGACACTAAAATAATCCTAGACGGGGGTGAATAGGATTTATTAATTGAATTAACCCTTTTTAAATTACCTTGTGGATGTTATTAATTTTTTTTCACTTTGCTCAATTAAGTGATGGTGTGTTTCAATGTAACTACTGAACAATAATATCAAACAATATGCTAAGCAAGAGTAGTATAGAGATGGAGAGACAAGCAATCACACAATCACAACATAAGATTTATAGTGGTTTAGCACTCAGGCCTATGTCCACTCTTCTAAAGCTCACTACTGAGTTTAGGTATATTTCATTTAGGTACTATTATAACCTAGGTCAATATATAAACCTAACTACTTGCAGAATGGCAAGTTAAACAAAAACCTTCAATGTCTCTGACAAGTGTGTATTACTTCTAATGTCTCCAACGAAGGTATTCAAGCTTTCGGTGTCTCTGGCAGAAGCAAAGGAATAATAGTAATGAATATAAAGGCAAATGAATGCAAAGACAAGCAAATATTATCACAATATGGTTGATGTTGTTAGTTGCTCAAATATGGGATGCTCCTTGATGAGCTAGTATGTCTTAGCTATCTACCTACCCATAAGCTTCAAGTACTTGGCTCTAGTGCTCCTTGAGCTCAACCAAAGGTGAGTTCCTCTTGGGAAAGTGCTCATCAGAACCTCTCCTCAATAATAAAAGTGATGCTCAGTAAGAGAGAAAAAATGAGAGAGAGAAGTGTAGAATGCTAGCTTATAAGGCTCAATAATCTTTAGGCAATAGACATTTGCATAGTGAAGAAGGCTCTCAAAATAGTATGTCTCTTAGCTCTCTCAAAAATAATTTGGAGTGTTGGAGATTACTTACCCTAAAGGGAAAAAGTCCCTTTTTATAGTAGGGAAGAACATCCATGGCCTTAGGATAGACATATGATAAAGGGATAAGCGTTTTGGGCCTTTGGATATGCAAAAATGGAGTTCAATTTTTAAAAGTTTTACCTAAAATTCCGTGATAATTTTTTTTCTTCAAAAATGCCCTCCAAACTGATTTAGGCTTCAAATCTATTTTGAAACTCACAATCGATTTCGACTACCTATCAGGCTCCAAATCGATTTAGGATTTTGCAACTAATTTGGGTTTTGGTAAAATTCTCAAAACTCATATTAAAACTGATTTAGGTTTATCGGTTTAGGGCTCGGGAGTGCTTGCATGAGATGCAAAATCAACCTCCAAACTGATTGCGAGCTTCACAACTGATTTTATTAAAATTGATTGTGGATTTCATAATCAGTTTCAATTGTAATTTTTTGTACTTTATATTTTGGGCTGATTTTTGGGTTGTCCTTGAGTATCTTGATTTTGATATTCACAATGGACCTAAACCATGTGTACGTTCATTTTAAGACACAAAATTATATACATGCATGTGATATACCTTCCATGGTGTGCATCTTTCTCGTGCTCTTCCTTAGGTCTTTGGTCCTTCTTGGCTTCATGATTTGAACTTGTGAGATCACATAGGACACTTACAAGACTCTTAGCACTACCCAAATTCTCATAGAATTGATATACACCAACAACTCCATTCCCTCTAAAACTCAAAGTTATGTTACTAGTCCCTCTCAAGTATCTCAAGACCTACTTAACTGCTTCCCAATGCATCCTTCAAAGTTTACTCATGAATCTATTCACAACTCTCACTGTTTAAGCTATATTTAGTTTAGTATTGACCATGATACATATCAAGTTGCTCACCACTAAAGCATATGGAACCTTAGATATATAATTCTTCTCCTTTTTAGTCTTAGGAGAATCTTCCTTGGCGAGTCTAAAATGACTAGCCAGAGGGGTACTATCTGGCTATGAATCATGCATATTGAATCTGCTAAGAACCTTTTCAACATACTTTGCTTAAGATAACCTTAACTCATGGTTTTTCCTATCTCTTGTGATTCTCATTCCAAGAATCTATTTGCTACTTCTAAGTCCTTTATCTCAAACTCCTTTGACAACTGTTTCTTCAAGTTGTTTATCTCATGTATGTCTGAACTTGTTAAAAGCATATCATCCATGTACAAAAGTAGAATAATGTACCCGTCATCAAAGGTTTTGTGACAACAAAGGTTCGCATGGCATCTTCTATACCCATTCTCTTACATGAACCTATCAAACATGAGGTACCATTGCTTTGAGGCTTGTTTCTACCCATATAAGCTCCTCTTGAGCTTGCACAACATTTCTTTATTGCCTTCTATTTCATACCCTTAGGCTACTACAGGTAGATGTTTTCTTCCAAGTCACCATAGAGAAAATTTATTTTCACATCTAACTGCTCAAGATGTAAATCTTCTATTATCACAACGCTTAGCACCATTCTAATGGTAGCCATCTTTACAACTGGAGAAAATAGTTCAAAGTAGTCAATACATTTCCTTTGTTGACAACTAGAGAAAATAGTTCAGAGTAGTTAACACCTTTCCTTTATTGACAACCCTTCACAATTAGTCTGACATTGTATCTCTTGCTTTCATCATGCTCTTCCTTCAACTTGTACACCCATTTGTTGTTTAATGTCTTCTTTTCTGTAAGTAGTGGAACTAAGTCTCATAAATGGTTTGTAATCAAGGATTTCATATTCTCATCCATGGCATGCTCCCACTTAGTTATTGCATTAACCTTCAATGCTTCATCACAACATTTCGGTCCACCCCATCTGACAATGACAAATAGTACAATGAATGAGAGAATCTCTAAGTTGGCTTAGGTGTTCTTGGAGACCTTCCTAATTCCGAAGTAGGTGTTTGAGGCTCCATCTGTTGGTTTTCTTCTTGTATCTCATTGCCTTCAACTTCTTGTTCTTCAGCCTCAGAAACATCCTAAAGTTCCATAAACTCCTTCTTACCTTGATGTGTTTCTTCCTTATCTTTATACATGGCATTTTCATTGAATAATATATCTCTGCTTCTAATGACTTTTCGATTCTCATTATCCCCGGTACCCAAACTAATCAGCACTGTACCTAATAAAAGTGCAATTCTTTGACTTTGCATCTAACTTGTTTCTTTAATCAGTATCGACATGAGTATAAGAAATTCAACCAAACACTTTGAGATGTGAAAGGATTACCACTTTTTTGTCCATGTTTCTTTAGACAATCTACCATTTAATAGTACTAAAGATCTTCTAGCTCGCTTTACAATTATTATGTTCATCTGCTCAACCACACCATTTTGTTGCAGTGTGTGTGGTACCGTTTTCTCCCTTTTGATCCTATTTAAAGTATAAAAAAAATTCAAAATCTTTGTTACATTATTTCTCACCATTGTCAGACTTTACACACTTAAGCCTCAATCTTGTTTCATTTTTAACTATAGCTCTCAACTTTTTAAACACATCAAATATGTCAAACTTATATTTTAGGAAATAAACCTACAAGTTTTTGGCCACATCATCAATAAAAGTAAAAAAATAGTAAAAACCACCAAGTAAACATACTTGAGCTGGTCTTCATATATCGATATAGACCAATTCTAATTTTTGAATCTTTGGCATCCTTTAGTCTGAAAACACAATTGAAGAACGTTGTGTTTTTATCAAGAAACAAAACCCTTTAGTCTATAAATGTTGTCTAGGAATGATTTCAACCAACATAAAAGTATTCAATCCTAAGCAAATGTAGGCCAAGCATGAAGAAAAAGAGGAAAACAATAAGGAATCAATCAGCTCGACTATTTTGCCTCTTCATCCTCTGTGCAATCATGTCTTCCAGCTTCCACTTGTTGCTAATTTTTTTAATTTCCATATAGCAACCGATAATTATTAACCTTGTATCAAAAGTATGAGACCTAGAGTACTCTAATTTTGAGGGTCCCACTATATTTATAATGATTTGAATAGATAGTTACAACAGACTTCTTAACAACTCAACAAACTGTTGGAAACGGTTTTGAAAAACACCCAGATTTCTGTGAAGAAATCTAATCGGGTGGCTATGTTTGAGCTAAAATAAAAATGGGACCCAGATGTCTTTTAAGATGGGTCCATATGGGTGTATATTCACCTTAATGAGGAGAATAACTCCATATGATTGGATGCTCAAAACCGTTAATGGATGAATGAAAAATTGTCTCCAAAAGTGCCTAGTTGATCACTGGTAAAACTGGTAACAGTGTGAAATTTGAATAGTCCCACATGTACTAGCTCAAAATTTTATGTGTGTTCATATACACTAATGGTAAACATAAGTTTGAGCCCCAAGGGGTTCCGCTGTTTTGTGGATGGGGGAGGACCTAAACAACTTGGGCCAAGCCTGTATTTAACACACACACGCATGCCAAACCGGGCTGGGTTGGGTTGGGTTGGGTCGCATCATCCGAATCATCGTTTATTCTATTTAAGTAACTTTTGTGGTTTATAGAGAGTGCACATGTATATGGACCAACCGATATCTACTTCTCCATGCCTTCTGAAAGAAGTCATAGTGATTAATGTCACATACTGTAAATGGACATAAAATCTTTCCCAAAACAGGTATATAATTGATTTGGTTATTATTATATAATGTGTATTTATATTTTCGCCCTTGTTCAATTGTTTTGAGGTTATACGAGATATATAAGGAAACCGATATACCTAATCCCTATTACAAGGAATTCAAATTGTTTTCTCTTCATTCTCTGACCTAATACAAGGTAACTGGGAAAACTACCAAAATATTGGAATTCTTAAAAATTGCGCTAGTTAAATTAAGAAATGAAATTTTGCCACAGCCACACCAAATATGTGACATATCTCCATGGAAAACACAAGTTCTAATTTTGGTAGAGTTGGTGCCTTTGAAGATATTAGGGGAGTATGATTCTTCTTTTTTGTTAAACTTAAAGAAGCATGGATTTTCTGATTTGTTATATAATGATCTTCCTCTGATTTGCTTAGGTTGAACAAAGGGCATAACTATCAGACTTAATCATGAAATTTAATTTTTGGCTAACTGTGTGAATGGACATAATAGATTTCAACCAAAAGAATCAAGAGATGCTATTTTATGACTTCACGATCATCGAGACTTGAGAATGCCATGGTTACTTAGGCTAGAGTTGGAGATGGAGCGAGAGAGGGATACATGGATTGAGAGAATTTAGATTTGGTCGGCTCAGATCCAACTCAAGGGTGTAAAAGGAAACAAAAAAAATGTGCTAATGAATAACTAATTGCCAACACGCCAGTGCTCTGGCGGCTGAGGCATCTGTCTTCCGGGGGAATATCACCTGCGCCGACCCTCTTTTTGCGACGTCATGAGACAAGACAGAGGGGAAGTTATCAATTAACATTTTGGGGGTGAT
>JAOXJP010254264.1:0-21675 GCA_025762735.1 Platanus orientalis | reverse complement strand
AAAACAGTTTTTAAGGATGCTCTTGTTATTTGAATGTGGTCGTCCAGCTCTTGGTAATGCTTTGGGAGCGTTGAATCGAACAAAACTTCGAAACCCAAGTGATGGTAGTCACTCTTTTACTGGAACTTTAATTTTTAGCAAAGAGAAACCTGTAAAATAATTTAAAAAATGAAGAAGAATGATAAAAAAGACGTTTAATCCAAGAGGAGGGAGTGGCCTCCACCACTAGCATTAAACTAGGTGGAGACCTAGATCCATTTTAAGGTTTTAGGGTTCTTCAACTGCAAGCAAGAAAAGGAGGAAGAACAAGAAAATGAGGAAGAAGAAGCCATAAGAAAGCCATAAATGTGAGTTTAAAAATTCAATATTATTGCATAATTCTTTGGCTGGTCGTGGGCTCTATAAATAAAGTCCTACGGCCAGGCAACTACACGGAAATAGAAACTAACAAAAAACCCCCTCTCTAATATTCTCATGACTAAAATAACCCCAAACTACAAATAATAATGAAAATTTCCCTACATAACACCTAAGGACTAAAATATCCTCACTAACATGTGACATAAAATAAAATAACATGTAAAGATAAGAGACACCTTAATGAAACCATAGCATGGGTGCAGCCCTCTTACACCGCCTCTGGTAGATCTGAAACTCACATCTGAACCCAATGTCCTCATTAACTCTCCCCTCTTGGGAAAAAGTCTCCTCTGATGTTAAACGGCTGCGATACTACTCCAAAATGTCAAGATCAAGATGTTGTAAATCGCTCTCAGTTAGCCATATACTATCAATATCTAGTCGGCCCTTCCACTTGACGAGGTACCTCTGATAATCTCCCCGTCTAGTGGAAACAATCTGGTCCTCCAAAATGACCTCAATCTCCTCCCTGCAAGTAGTGACTGGTGGCAATGGTGGCATAAACTGAGGAGGCTAAGGGTCTAATGCCTGTGGATCTGCAAAAGGCTCAAAGTCTGGTGTAGAATGACCATGGTAGGGTACAAGGTCCTCTACATTGAAGGTAGACCTGATCCCTAAATCAATCGGAATATCCAAAACATAGCATTAGGTTTAATCTTGTTCAGAACTTTGTAAGGTCCCGAACTCATTGCATGCAATTTTTGCACGACCCTAGGTGGGTATTGCTTAGGGCGGAAAAGAACTATAACTAAATCATTAACCTGAAACTCGCAATGTGAATGATGCAAATCAGTTGACTGCTTATATTTCTCATTACTTAAAGTAATTCTATGTCTGATCTCCTGGTGTAATGCATGTATATGTGATGCAAATGCATATATAGACTTAGATGGACACTAGGATGCAGTCATAGGAGTAAGGTTTATAGGAGCCCTAGGTTTATAACCTGTGCCTATCTCAAAATGGACTCATGTCAGTTATCCCATTGACTAAATTATTATATGTAAACTCTGCGGTAGACAAAACAATATCCCATGCCCTAAGGTTCTCACCGACTAAATATCTAAGTAATGTCCCCAGACTTCTGTTCACCACCTCAGTTTGCCCATCTGTCTGAGGGTGGTAAGCAGAAGAGAACTGTAGCTTGGTATCCATCATCTTTCACAGTGTCTTCCAAAAATAGCTGACAAACCTAACATCACGGTCAGACATTATGGACTTGGGCATCCCATGTAAATGGACTACCTCATCAAAGAATAGACAAACAACCTTAGAGGCATCTGAAGTCTTAGCGCATGGTATAAAGTGGGCCATCTTAGAAAAATGATCCACTACAACCATCACAAAATCATGCTGCCTTAGGAAACGAGGAAGGCTTAACATGAAGTCCATGCTTACATCTTGCCATGGACTGTGAGGAACTGATAAAGAGGAATACAAACCTGAACTTTGTTTCCTCAGCTTCGCTAGTTGACAAGTATGACACTAAATCACTTTCGCCACATCCCATTTCAAACTAGGTTTATAGAAACGGTCATCAACTAGAGTAATGGTCTTATCTCGACCGAAGTAGCCAGCCATGCCACTTGCATGCATCTCCTAGATCAGAAAGTCTCTCACTGAAATGCGAAGAAGACATAAGCGCGTACCTTGAAAGAGATACCCGTTCTGAATCATAAATTCTCTACTCCTCATTAGCTGATCACCCTGCAAGGAGTGGAAGATGGTACCAAAGTCCGGGCATGACTCATAATCCTCTCTGAGTCTATCAAATCCGGTAACTTGTACACTTATCGTATATTGGATATAGACCTTTCTGCTCAATGTATCTGCAACCTTATTCTCTAAGCTGACTTTGTGTTTAATTACGAATGTATACTCCTGAAGATACTTTACCTACTTAGCATGTCGTGAATTAAGTTTATTCTGAGAGCATGGATATCTCAAAGCCTCATGGTCAGAAAATAGGATGAACTCCTACGGAAACAGGTAATGTCGCCAACACCTAAGGGATTGGATCACCATATAGAATTCTTTGTCATAGGTGGACTATTTTTGTTTAGCTTCATTTAATTTCTCGCTAAAATAAGCCATTGAATGTCCTTCTTGAGTGAGAACACCTCCTATCCCAACCCCAGATGCATCACACGCAACTTCAAAGACTTGGAAAAACTCTGGAAGTTGCATGACAGGAGCCTTAGTCATCCTCGACTTAATCTCCCGAAAGGCCTTGGCTGTTGCTTTGGTTCACTTGAATTCACCTTTACGGATGCAGTCCATAATAGGTGTCATAATGGAATTGAATCCCCGAATGAACCGCCTATAGAACATGGCTAAGTCATGGAAACTACAAACCTCATGAATACTAGCAGGCTCAACCCATGCTACAATAGATTTGATTTTGTCAGGATCAATGGTCACTCCCTCACCTTATACAAAAAATCCTAAGAAGGTAACTCTCGGTGTCATGAACGCACACTTCTTAAGATTCGTGTATAGGCTGTCTCTACGGAGTATCTCATATACACTCTGCAAATGGCTCAGGTGAATTTCCCTACTAGGGCTATATATAAGAATGTCATTGAAGTATACAACCAGAAACTTCCCTATGTAGGCCTCAATACCTGTGTCATCACCCTCATAAAAGTACTCGGAGAATTGGAAAGTCTAAAGGGCATGACAAGCCACTCATACAGTCTGTCATTCGTTTTGAGGCGTTTTTTTCACTCATCCCCTGGCCCAACTCTAATATAGTGGTAGCCACTCTTAAGATCTATCTTGGAAAAGATAGTGGCTCCCGCCATCATGTCTAAATATCGTTAAGCCTAGGAATGGGAAACCTATACCGTACCATGACCTTATTGATGGCTCTACTGTCAACACACATCCTCCAAGAACCATCCTTCTTCGGCGTGAGAAGTGCAGGTATGACACACAGACTCATACTCTCCCTGATGAAACCCTTTCTCAACAGTTCATCTACTTGCCACTTCAGCTCGGCATGCTCTGTAGGATTCATCTTGTAGTGGGATAGATTAGGAAGAGTTACTCCAGGAACCAGATCAATGGTGTGGTGAATATCACGCGTTGGTGGTAGCTCATCCGGAAAATCCTTAGGGAACATCTCTCCAAACTCTTTGATGAGAGACTTTACCTCCGTCAGGAGATCAGAAATAGGATCAGGGGTCACTGCTCTAGCGACCAATGCAAACATTGGCGCATCGCCTTGAACCTCCTGCTTAAACTCCTTAGGGTTAAAAATGTTCAAGGTCTTTGTATGAGAACCCTTTACATCATTCCCTTTATTCACTGGACTCTTGCCTCTAAACTGGGCTGTTGGTGAAAGAGAAGTGAGCTTGATTTTCTTGTCCTTGAATTCGAACATTCACGTGTTTGATCTACCATACAACATGGCGTTCAAATCGAAGAGCCAAGGTCGGCCTAAGATCATATGCCCTACATCTATAGGTACAATGTCACACCATATCTTGTCATTGTACTGACCAAACTCGATAGGCACCTGACATCTATGGGTAATTGGAATAGAAGAAAAACCTACTCATGACACTTGGTAGGGCTGAGGGTGTGGGACGGTGGTGAGTTCGAGCCACTTCACATTCTCAGTAGAAACCATGTTAATACAGCTTCCATTACTGATGACAACCTCATAGCTCTTCTCTCCACACTTGACAAAGGTATAGAAGGTAGTGGTCCTCCGCCAATCCTCCTCTGGAGCAGCCTAGGTGATAGCACATCTCACCACCCAAAGGGGTGAAGGGGAAGAGGGATAGCTAGAATAGGAAGGTCTCACGACAGCTAGGTAACTATCTTCTCCATCTCCATCATCATCACTCAGGGCCTGCACAGGATCAATAGTCTCACTATGCTAGTCTCATCATCAACTGACTGTTGATCTCCGTGGACCTCCTCCGCAAAATTGTCCTCTAAATAGAGAGCAAGTTCTTTGCGTGGACACACCTTAGAATAATAGCCTACTCCACCACACTTGTAGCACCTATCAATATTGCCCGAAGAACAAACTCTGACCTCCTCTTTTCCTTGATTAAGCACTAGGCCAATCCTAAAAGACTTAAGACCAACTCTGGGTGGTTGGCCTCCTAAGGTGAACCTCTTATCCGGGCATTTAGGATCCTGACGTCGCGGAGCCGAAGGCCTCACATACCTCTCCATGTCCTGTGCAATCCTGTAGACCTATTCTAGTGTGGTAATATAGTAGGGCATAAGCTCCTTCTGAATCTTAGGTCAGAGCCCCATCTTGAAACGAGTGATGGTCATCTCTGGACTTTCATAGACTCCACATCTCAATCTACCATCATTGAATCTCATGATGTAATCCGTGATGTTAGATGATCCCTAACGGATAGCATGATACTTCTTGAGAAGTCTAGTGATGATGACATGGCACATACTTCTTGAGCTTCTCACGCATCTCTACCCACAACTAGCAATAGGTCTCTTTTGTCTCCAGTAAATTTACTACTCTACTGAATCCCAGTAAAGCCGAGCTGACCCACCTAACTTCATCTTAGTGAATTTGACTTGCCTGTGAAAGGAGATATCATACCAATCAAAGTATTGGTCCATCCCACGAACCCAATCCAAAAAGCTCTTGGGGTCTAAGCACCTATAAAAAATGGACACCTCAACCTACATGGCTTTCAAGGTTGTCTCCTCGAGATCTCTTAGACTTTTGTGATCTCTCATCCCTCGCTGCTACCTATAACCCCGATGATCCATGTCATCATCCTCAAACTCAAGGATCTCCTCATGGGGTGGAGTCCTCCTATTGGGTCCCCTAGGTGGGATTGGACATCTACCCTTGGGTGGAGTTCTCCTAAGCTCATGTATAGGCTCAGGACTAGGAGTCCTTCGCCCATGACCTCCTATGGATCCATGGCCAGAGTGGTGGTCCAAATGAAATTCTATTTGAACCCCTCTCCCATCCTGTGAAGGTCTCACAGTGTAGGAAGCCACCTCTCTACGGAGTTCCTGCATCTGTTACTGAATGGTCTTATGGCTAGTGTCAATAGCTAGAACTAACTGGTCCAACTTATTTGATGAGTCCTTGAAGGCCAGATCCTGAGTAAGCTAGGAATTGGTTCATGCTTCTAGGGAGATCTTTGGTGGTAATCTAGTCTGGATCTAGTGGGCATACACCAAAGGGCATAGGATGGGTGACCCTAAAGACTCCTTAGAATCTAAAAAAAATCTAAATGCGGAAACTAAATATGCTACATAAAATAAAATTTGCAATGCGATGCAAGAATATGCAAAACTAGCCTACTATGCAAAAACTATACCTAAACACAACTTATGGGTAAGTAAAACCCTAAACCTAAGCTCTAATACCAAATCTGATGCAACATGCATGTAGGATAGTAAATGTGTGCTCAGGAAATAGAAATAAAATTGATAAAGTAATAAAGAAAAATAACCAAGATTCCTACTCGCAAGTTCACATGCTAATTCAGAAAATTCTTTAAATTAGGTTTATATGCAATAAAGGAATTAAGGATTACAAAATTAATAAACAATCAAAAACCTAATTGTTATGTTTCTTTTATTGAGTTATGTTGGGAAAAGAAAAGAAAATTAAAGTTAGGCTTAGGCCAAAATATTATAACTGAAATTTTTCTAAAGTGCATAGGCCAAGATTAAGGGAAGTGGCCTGGATTACCCTAGAGAATATATGAATAAATAAAAATGAATCCAATGACGTATTTTGTCAATCATAATATTTTAGGTAAGGTAGTTTAAGCCAATAATAGGGAAACCCAAGTCCAGGCCTTATGCCAAAAGTCCATAAAATTTGGGGATTTGAAAAAAGAACCAGGAGAAACAGTACCTGAATCTGATGTTATGATTGGTTGTGATCAAGGTCCAAGCCCAAGAATCGATTTTGGGTGTTTCCCAATTTTTCAAAATTCTCTCTCCTTTTGGAACAAGTGCTGTAGCCTCCAAAGAAAGATATTTTTTTTATTGTTTTTTGAAGTGGGACTTACCCACTAGGGTTGCCCAAGGGTTATTGACCTCCTGGGAAAGCCTCACGTGCAAAGGCCCTTGTGTGAAAGAACTATAGCTGATCTCGTGAAGTCCCTCAAGATCAGCAAATCATGCTTGTCTAGTCTTCCAATGGCCACAGATTGAAATCTATGGAAGCTTTGGGGGATCACTACCCTTAGGATCGTCCAGGTGTGGGGATGATTTTAGAAGCCTCAAATCTGATTTGGTTTCTGTTTGTTAGGAGCAGTACCCGATCTTCAAAAACTGTTCAAACAGCCCATCTCATGCTTGTAGCTGATAGTTCCTTTGATAACTTGCTTCAAAACAGATTTTAAGGTTGCTCCTGTTATTTGAATGTGGTCATCCAACTCTTGGTAATGCTTTGGGAGCGTTGAATCAAACAAAACTTCGAAACCCAGGCGATGGTAGTTAATCTTTTACTGGAATTTCAATTTTCAGCAAAGAGAAACCTGTAAAATACTTAAAATATGAAGAAGAAGAATGATGAAGAAAACGTTTAACCCAAGGGGAGGGAGTGGCCTCCACCACCAACGTGAAACTAGGTGGAGACCTAGACTCATTCTAGGGTTTTAGGGTTCTTCAACAGCAACCACGAAAATGAGGAAGAAGAAGCCATAAGAGAGCCATAAACATGAGTTTAAAAATTCATTATTATTGCATAATTTTTTGGCTAGTCGTGGGCTAGTAGAGTCCCACAACAAGGCAACTACATGGAAATAGAAACTGACAAAAAACCCTTTCTAATACTCTCATGACTAAAATAACCCAAAACTACAAATAATAACGAAAATTCCCCTACATAACACCTAAGGACTAAAATACCTTCACTAACATGTGACATAAAATAAAAGAACATGTAAAGATAAAAGGCACCCTAATAAAACCATAGCATGGGTGCTACCCTCTTACGCCGCCTCTGGTAGACTTGGAACTCGCGTCTGAACCCGATGTCCTCATCACATAGTCCTCTAACTTCTTCTTGACATAGTATGCTCCTACGTCAAGATGTTCCTAGTGTCAATCCCCAAGATGGAGTGCCTCATAGGACAGCAATCACAACACCCACCTTAAACAGAATTCCTCTTCCTTGCCACCCAAGTCCAAAACCACTGCCTCTTACCACCTCCTTATGTAAACAGCTTTTTGCTAGCAAATGGGAAAGATAATTGGGATCATGATGCAGGAGCACATTTTGTAAAAAAAAAAGAAAAAAGAGGAACATGGATAGCCTTTACATGTGGTCCAGTAGAATAGATTTTAATTTTCTGTTTTAAGGGTTTTTCTATAATTTATTTATGTTTAGAGGGGCCCTTGTAATAAGATAAAGTTGCCAAGGGGTAGAATAGGATTTTATTTTATATGGTATTTTAATCTTTTTATAGGCTGTCACCTTAATGCATGGGACCCACAATATGAGTTGCAAGATATCTCCAATATTGTCTAAGATGATAGTACATTAATTCTTGGGCCACTTGTTGTGCAACGTTTGAATAAAATTCTTCAACTCTTCAACCTCATGCTGTAGAGAAGTAGTGCTCAGCTAGTAGGTGTGGGACCTCTAACCATGGACCATGCTCTGCAATGGTGCTAATCATGAGCTGGGAAAAAAATAAGAGCCTCTTGGCTACACTAAATGGAATGGCATTGTGCAACATCCACTTGCAAGTCAATTTTCACTTCTCTATTGCCTTTTTGTTGAATACGTGCTTCCATTTTTTCTGCTTGTTACCTTCCTTCTATTGGCACTGGTGTCTACCACAGCTGCACCTATTGATCTGGTTTTCTCCATTGTCTTGCATGCCCTCCATTTCCAAATCAATAGGATCCCACATACTCCTAGCCCACCTAAGCTCGGGTGTGAAAAACTACCCATAGGCTGATACTGAGAACCCATCCCTCCTATGCCAATGGACGGGCCAGTTAGCAATAGTTGTTCTATAGGTCCCCCTCCCAACTCTCATCACTCGTGTCATCAACCCTAAACTCAAGCCATCAAGCTTTGAATTTAATTAAAATTAGTCAACATCTTGTCGTAAAATTCTCTATGGAATTTAATTCTCAGCAGGACAGGTTGGCTTTGATAGAAAATTTGATGCAAGACAACTTCTACGGTTGTAAATCCCTGCAGATAATAGGCCCACACTTAAACTAAGCAAGTACTTAGGGCTTTTCACAGCACACGATGCAGTAGGGTAATCCCACAAAATCATAACTCAATTAACAACCAAATCTAGCCCAAAATCAGCCTGGTTGACAAGGCTGGCAACTCTAGTTAGACTTTGTAGATCAGGACAAAATTTTAGGATAAACTAGGCCTATGTGTGTAATATCTTTCCCCAAAATTCTAGCATAGCAGAATAATGGAAATAAAATCTCAACCACACAAAACTAATCTGGTCACAAGTCTACTAGAGCAGTATAATCATCTTTTAGAAGCTTCACGTGTCCAAAAGCTCCTCTTGGATTGGGTTTGAGATCAAATAAAAAAATGAACTCAGAAACAAGTAGAGGAGAGGAACTTATCGAAGAAAAAAAAAAGTAGAGGAGAGGATCCAATGAGCTACAACTGACTGGATCAAATAACAGCTCCAACTGCTATTAGGTTTCCATACAACTCCAATTGCAAGGAAGATGAAAGAAATCACCAACTTCAATTCTAATATTTGAATAAACTCCTTTGTATATTAGTCTATATGTTCCATGGCTTTAAATAGCACTTACATTGCTGATTTTTCTAATAAAAACTATTCAATATTAAAAAAAAAAAAAAAAATTCCCAATCCTAATCAATCTTTAAAAGAGATCTTTGAGAATTTGTAATTTATATAGGAATGGTCTTTGTATTAATTTAGAAATCCCAATATTTGACCCTTCCTAATAAAGAAAAAGAAAAAAAAATTAATAAGAGAAAAATAGAAACCTTCTCCAGGTTGACCTTGTGTTGAATAGGTCAAGGAGAAATGAGAAGATCTCTCCAAGGCTGCCACCCAAATGAGAATCCCTTCCAAGGGTACCGCCCGGTTGTATATCCTCCCTTGTGATATTTAACCCTCTAAGAAGAATAATTACATGATAAGGAATAACCCCTCCCATTGCTGTAAAAAATCAAAAAACTGAAAATAAACTACCTGATGGACTTCTATTTAAATAAAAACCAAGGGGCTAAGCTCCATGTGTCTTTTGTTAATCACCCAACTCTCTTCAATATCTCCTCTTTGATGAAGCAACAAAATTGCTTCCTAAACTGAATGATGCCCCTACATTAACCCTTGGATTCTACTCATTTTTCCCTGAAAAAAAAGGACACTTGAGATTTCTTCATTCTATCAAAGGATCACTGTGAAGGTGACCATTTACCCCCTTATAAACTTCACTGCCTTCAGAAGGCATCCAGTAAGATTCTTCACTGTCTCTCCAATTGAGAATTTCTCATGCAGTCATGCTTCCCAATAGATATGACATATTACAGTATTACGTTCTTATGCCATGCATTCATTACTCAATGGGTGCCTTTGTTGGGAATAAATTTTTAACTTTCACTATCAATAATGAGAAGCAAGCCCAGAATTTGCAATGCCATATGATCTTGCAATAACAAACACATACTTCATAAAGAAAGAAGAACATTTAGTTACTTGCAAAAGCGGGTGGTCAAATAGAAGTTGGATAAACTTTTTTCTTACTAGGAGGATAGAAATGTCTATATGTAAAGATTGTAAGGTTATTCCAGAAGAGAATTTAACCACACAACATAGGTTAATGGTGTTAGATGTTTGTATTAAAAGATGGAAAAGAAACAAATGAGAAATTAATTACACAAGAATTAGATGGTGGAACCTAAGAATAAAAAATTAGCGAAATTTGGAGATAAATTGAAAAACAGGGGGAAATGGAATTTAGAAGAAGATCTAAATGTCATGTAGAATGAAATGGCTAGCTACATTAAAAGAGTAGCAAAAGAGGTCCTTAGAGAATCTAGAGGGAAAATGCAACCATCTAAAAAAACTTGGTGGTGGATGATGAAGACCAAAAAACCATTAGAGATAAAAGATATTGTTATAAGGATTGACAGAAGACTAAAAATATTGAAGATTTAGAAAGATATAAAAATGCTAAAAAAGAAGCTAGGAAAGCTGTAAGTGATGCAAAATTCAAGGCATATGATGACTCTTATCATAAGTTAGGTTAAAAGAGGGTGAGATGGGCATATATAAACTTGCGAAAATAAGGGATAGGAAATGTAGAGACCCAGACCATGTTAAATGCATTAAAAGTGAGGATCAAAGAGTCTTAGTACAAGATGAAGAGATTAAAGAAGGGTGGAGGAGTTATTTTCAAAAATTATTAAATGAGGATCATGTAGGGAATGTCGGTTTAGGAATCGGTAGAGTAGAGGAGATTAGAGATCATAGATATCTTTATAGAATTAGAGTGACAGAAGCTAAAGAGGCTTTGAAGAGGATGAAGATAGGAAAGGCACTAGGACTATGTGGTATCTTAATCGAGGTTTGGAAATGTATGGAAGACGATAGCTTATCATGGTCAACTAAACTTTTTAACAAGATCATTAGAACTAAAAAAATCCCAGATGAGTGGAGGAAAAGTATTATGGTCCCTATATACAAGAACAAAGGGGATATTCAAAATTACACCAATTATCATGGGATCAAGCTTATGAGCCATACAATGAAACTATGGGAGAGAGTAATTGAACATCGACTAAGACGTGAAACTAGAGTGTTTGAAAATTAGTTTGGATTTATGTATGGGAGATCAACAACATAACCTATTTACTTGCTTCGGCGATTGATGGAAAAGTATAAAGAAAAGAAGAAAGATCTTCACAATACACATGGTCTTTATTGACCTAGAAAAGACATATAATAGAGTACCAAGAGAGATCATTTCATGGGTTTTGGATTAAAAAAAGGAGTCCCAAGTAGATATATTGACATAGTTAAGGATATGTATGATGGAGTGATAACTAGAGTTAGGACAACTGGGGGAGAGACAAGTAAGTTTGCGATCACACTAGGGGTCAACATTGAGTCCATACCTTTTTGCCTTAGTTATAGATAAGGTGACTGCTATACAAGAGGAAGTGCCATGGTGTATGTTGTTTGTCGATGATGTTGTGTTGATTGATGAGACTAGAGAGAGGGAGTAAATGCCAAGTTAAAACTATGGAGGGATGTTTTAGAATCAAATGGTTTTAGGTTAAGGCGGATTAAAACAAAATATATGGAATGCAAGTTTAACCAAATAGGAGTAGAAATGAGGGAGTTGTTAGAATTGAAAACCAAGAGACACCTTGGAGTAACCATTTTTGTTATCTTAGTTCAATCATGCACAAAGAGGGAGTGGAGAGGTGCTTATGGAGTGTTGTGTGATAAACAAATACCACTAAAATTAATGGAAAAATATTATAAGACAGCTATAAGACCAGCCATGCTATATAGAGCAGAATGTTGGGTAGCCAACAAACAACGCGTACATAAAATAAGTGTGGCTGAAATGAGGATGTTGAGATGATGAGTGGCAAGACTAGAAAGGATAAAATTAGGAATGAATCCATTCATGGGAGCTTAGGTGTAGCACCAATAGGTGATAAAATGAAGGAAAGTCGATTGAGATGGTTTGGTCATGTGCAACGAAGACCAATGATTGTGCCAATGAGGAGGAGTGAGATGATACAGTTGAAGGTACTAAAAGAACTAAAGGAAAACCAAAATTGACTTGGGTTGAAGTAGTAAGGAGAGACATAGCAGCTTCTATTTTAACTAATATGGCCCTAAATAAAGCGGAATGGCAGAACAAGTTTTGTGTAGCCGACTCCAAATAGTTGGGATAAGGCTGTTTGTTGTTGTTGTTGTTGTACTATCAACAATTCTAAGGTAATTCAAAGACAAGGAATATGCTTATGCAAGACCTCACTTTTGTGAGTTTGAATTTGGTGTTCTCCCAAATGCACTTCTAGGTTGGAGTGCACATTTGGGTTTTGGCCATTAAAATACATCAGCATATAGTCCACTTAGTCTGGCATCCCCATCTACCTGAATTTGATTAACAAAATGATGTGGACATTGGAGCAAAGTGGGGCCACACACAGCATTGGTGGGATTCACACATGAAGAAGCCCGAGGATCATAGAGCTACATTATGGAGGCTTTGGAATAGTTTTATGTCTTTTTATGGGATTTAATTAGTTCATTGTGTGTTTTTCATTAATTATTAGAGGTATGGACGTAATGAGAATTCTAATTAATGTTTTTGGTAAAAGTTGTAATAGGCTTTAGAATAGGGTTTTATGAGGGGGAAAATCACTATAAACGATTTGACTAGAGGGGGGAAGTCATGGGCTAACGGCTAGGAGTGTTTATGGCTTATAAAATAGCCATACACAATTGTAATTGAGGTAATGATTATTATGAAAAAAAATTATGGATTTTTCTTTCTCTCTCTTACACGATGAAGAGTTCTTTAAGTTCTTGGTGCTTAAGGCTTTGCTTGGTTAGTGATTTCCAAGTTGTGACTTGGTGATATCTCGCAGGTACATCTATCCCTCTTTATTTCTTTTTTTTCTCTTCTTCTTTCTTCCTTATTTTCTTGAATTCCACCATTAAAGGTTGCTGCCCACACCCAGAAAAGTCCATCTCATTCCTTTTCTTCTCTCATCTTCATCACCTACCCTCCCTATCATCACCCCAAGTAACCGGACACCTCTACTCCATTCCCCATTGCTTCCTCTTTCTTTTTTTGATTTTCATACATAAAACCCATCATCATCCCATAACTCCCATCACATAAACCATTACCCTATACTTCACCAGTCGACCACCCATAAATCTTGCACCAATTTTGAAACCCCATCGATACCAAATATTCTTCTTACAGCCAGATTTTCTCCAGCAACCATTCTTTACCTTTTTTTTTATCAATTTCCATAAGGAAAGCATATCCTACACCATGCTGTTACATGAGGAAACCATTCTTTAAGGTTTTTGATTTCAAGAACTAAAACCCACCTACCTCAGACCTGCGGCCAGCCCTCTTTCTTGGATTGTATTACTTCCTTAAAGAAAATCCTAGAATCATCCAATCAGCTGACCATACACTTGTCCTTCACAAACCTTAGGAATAATCCTTGTTTAAGATGGAAAGATATCACCAGCATACTTGTTGATTTACTGTTGTGGAAATGACTGTGCATACAAGGTGTTTGACAGAATTCCTAAGTGTTGCTGAGTTGGAATTTTTGTGCTGGTTGCTTTGTTGGATAAGATTACAGTGATCCTTTGGTTTGTACTACATCACAAAATCTAATGGCAAATTCAGGCATCCAACAAAGATAAGAAAGGAGTTTCCTTTCTTAAATAAAGCAATTAACCGTCTCTCCTAAAACCATAAGGTTATAGGAGAGGTTAGAGTTAATTTACTTGATATATTTCAACCCTCTCCCTTAGTAGAGAGCCCGGGAGAATAATTGCATCCACGGGGAGATTTGAACTTGCAACCTAAAAACTGCTCTGATACCAATCTTAAGTAAAGCAATTAACTGTCTCTCCTAAAACCCTAAGGTGATAGGAGAAGGATGAGTTAATATACTTATTATATTTCAACATCCTGTGAACCCAGTATAAATACCAGGCAAGAAATCATATAACATGAGAGAAATGTACAGGTTGCAGATGGTTACAGGAAAAAAGGGGCAGAATCTTGTTGATTCCAAATTGTCAAAGTGCAAAGACAATGAGATATCCATAAAACAAGAGTCGGTAGGAAGTCAGTAATACATTCCATTTTTGTTGATGAAGACTGTACTTCAAAGGTTAACATGCAAAATGAAGATTCATAAGAAATAAAATTAAGTGACTTGGGAGAACCCATTCGACAGTCAGTGCATAATAGAAGCTTAAAACCGTTAAATCCGCCTTTAACTAATACACAATGGGAGTGAAAGGATGAGCTTTCTCTCATAAATGTGGCATAACTTGAAAGGAATATCAAATTTGCTACTGAATTCTTAATTGACCATCCACAAGAAATTCTCTCATTGAACTTAAGATCTAAATTGCCTGTCAATATAACTAACTGATTAACCTTTGAAAATCAAGTGTTGACCCACTTCTATACTGAAAATTCCAAACAAATTGAAAATGAAACTAGACCCATAAGCACATAATTCGAATTCAACATACCCTTTAAACCAATAGATCGCTGAGTCCCCTGAGACTGACGATTCTCAGCTCCTTCACTACCATAACCCGAGAAACGCAGGATTTCACTGGCTTCATGCGATTCGAGCACATCGGAAACATTTCTAGGAGGATTTTGAGAGGAAGATTGGAGGAATTCTTGGGCTAGAGGAGAAGCTCTTGAAGATCCAAAGGGTGATTTTAGCATAAGATGTGGTTGGTGGGGATGAATGAACAGTTTTGAGGTTGAAGAGATGTAAAAAAGAATAAAAAGAGAGGTAATAAGAGCTAAGGTTGTGGGTATGAAGAAAAATCGTCTAAATGATTCTGAGAGACGAAGACGGGAAAAATAATAAAGGACAACCGAAGAACGAGCCATGGAAGTTATAAGCTTTCCTGCACAGAGATGGATACTCTGAAAGTCCTACTTCCTTAGGTTCAACGATTGAAGGGGTTTACGGAATTTGATAAGCAAGCGGTTCCACATGACCCAAGCAATGAAAGGGTCCCACCTCATATATAATACACCTTCTTGGCAGCACATCAGCTGATCAGCATGATCATTTTTTTATTCTAATGATTTTAGACATGTAATTTATAGCTGCATTGCCTCTTTGGCCAGCTTTCTCATTCTTAGAGAAGATCTGCAATTTAATGGATTCCTAACAACATAAACTTTGGTAGTAGAAACACAAAAAAAAAAAAAAAAAAAAGAGAAACGTTTCATGAATTTACATGTTTTAAATGTTACTCTCCTAACAAAACGAGTTTGGAGAATATCTCTAACGTTTTATGAATGAAACTACCAAAATAATCTGCTTTTACAATAAATGTCTGTAACTCAAAATGTAGGAGCGAGGAACTTGTGGGTAAGGGGGTGCATACAGGATAATGATTGTCTGTGTTGACACAGACATCTATAACTGTGCATTGATTGGCACATGATGGGTTTTTGAATTTGGTGTCTCTTTTTGAACACCTACTATTTCATCTTAACACTTTGTGAACGTTTTTAACCCAAACACAACACATATCAGCTTATCATTCACCATACACTACAGACACATTTTTATCATGGAACATTTTCTTCCGTGCAAATTCCCAATTAATATCTATATTTGGTTTATATTCGAATCAACTTAAAACAAATATAAGCCCATGTGTATCTGATTCGAATAAATTTCCGTTCGTTTGAAAAATATTGGTAATAAATGAAATGAATATGGATCTATGTAAATCTGATCCAAACAAATAATATCCATATTCGCATGTGTGTGTTATGTATTGTCTCATAGCCTAACTTAATGGATACAAATATATTAACCTAACTTAATGATTTTTTGTAATCAGATATATTTGTATTTATATCCAATATTTAACTAACTTAACAGATTCGAATATAAACCCATGTGTATCCGAATCGATTAAATATTTATTCGTAAAAAAATATCCAATTATAAATTAACCGAATACAAATATGCCAATATCCAGGTCATATTCAGTTTATTTGCGTCCTTACTTGTGGATTTGAAAAAAACCTGAAGGGAGAGATCCAATGAAAAGCATTTGATGGGAAATTGGAGATGGGACTTTAATCAATTTAGGTATGACCTTAGGATCCCGGGCTCAGTTTATGAGTGCTCACCTTAACTAACACTAACCGCCGCACCCTGTCAGGGGGCGGACACATCATCGTCAAAAAGTGTTAACACTTTTTGGGGGGGTGCATATTCACTTTTTGGTGCTGATGAGCCCGCCGCCTAACATGGAGCAGTGATTAGCGTTAGTTAAAGGAAGCATTTTTTACCCTCTTTGTAGGATCCTATATATATTCTGAATTTCAAAAATCTCATATACAAAACTTCCTTGTATGTTGGAGAAACTGGCGGATTTAATAAGCAATGATACAAGAGATTGGACCTAAAATGAATTGGAACCTTTCATATCTCCTGAAGAAGCAACAAAGACTAGGAATATCCCTCTCTTCATTTTCCAAAAATATTAATTAAATCAACAAAATTCCTTGCAATAGGTCCTAGTATTTAATCGGTTCCATCAAACTCTATAACTGCCTTCCTATGAAATAAGCTTTGGCGTCAAGAAATCTCCCTACCTCATCCTTCTCCCAAAAATAAATAAATAACAAAAAAAATTCTTTTGGAGAGCTTGGAGAAAAACATTGTCAACTAGACATATTCTAAAGAAAATATGAGTTACTGTTTCCCAAGGTTGCCCAAAATATCAGTTGGCACTAGAATCAATTACTATTCATTGCCTAGTCTCTTGTCCTGAGGTTCCTAGAGTTTGCTTTGCATCCTCCTTGGCCATTAGAATAAATTCGGTTCCCACCTTATCCTTGCTAGAATAGCTTAGAAGTTGGTTTAATATAATTTTTCCTTTGAAGAGTGATAAAACCCAAGTGTTAGAAAGGATTTCTATATTATGTTGGTTTATTTAGAAAAATGGGAATGCCCTTAGTTTTTGCGAAGAGACTTCTAATTGTGATAAAAGTTTGTTCTATGTTGACAACTCTTCTAGTAAATAGAAATGACAAGAAATCATATAAAAGAAGTAGGTCAGTTAGAACATAGAAGTGCTAGACAATAACATTGGCACAACAGATGGTTGTTCAATTTTTGGAATGTGTGTTGAACAATGCTTGGCACAAGGGGGTCACCAAGCATTGTTTTGCAATATAACCTTTTGGTTAGTGTCTATAATATTATCTTTATCTTCTTCCTCAAGTTTTTTATTTTTTTCATATGTTATTGGAGTTATACCTGAGTTCTAAGAGAGCCTTCAAGGAATCGTGCTACCTTTGGAGAAGGATTGTTAAATTCTGGAGTTTGGCTACCACAAACACCTCAAGTACTAAGGAATTGATCTTAAGATGAGCAAATCAAATTTGAGGATAATGAATTTGCATGCCTTAGTCCAACCCATTGCATAAACTGATAAGTTCTACAGTTTCTCTTATTGTTTCATTGTTCTAATCTTGATACATTCTCTATATCTTTTGTTGTAGACAATTTCAGCTAGTCTATATAACCAACAACCTTGAATATGATTTTTGTCTTGTTAGAAGAATTAATACCCATGTACCTGAGCTCTCCACACTTGAGCCTTTTAACAAACAACACTTCAGATGTTAGTAACAAAAGTTGATATTTGTTTTGAAAACCATCAATGTGTGATTGAACCGAAACCCTTGGGAAATGATGAATAGTTTGAATTTGCTAAGATTGGAGTTAGTGAGGCTTGGAATAAAGTTGATAGACTTTGTAAGAACTATATTCTGAATGTTTCATCAAGTGATTTATTTGATGTTTATTGTTGTCATATGCATGTAAAGGGTATATGGGATGCATTAACTAAGAAATATATTTTTGAAGATGAAGGTAGCAAGAAGCATGTTGTAGGATGTTTTCTGGATTTTATAATGGTAAATGAAAACCCTATTAAGGATCAAGTGCATGAATACCAAAAAAATTTGAATAAAATTCTTGGAGAATGAATAATGATTGACGATGCTTTTTTAAATCGCATCCTTAAAGATTATAAGAGTTCTCTTAAACACAAAAGAAGGTGCTTTGCCTTGGAAGAACTAATAATTTGAATTGGGATTGAGGCTAAGAATCGTATGTAAGACTTTTCTTTAAAGACTAACGAATTAGTTTTCAAGGCCCATCTTGTTAAAAAAAACATGGTAAGGAAAATAATAAGACCAAATGAAAGTTTAAACTTAAAAAAACTATAAACTTTTAAAAAATTGAAAAAAATAACAAGAAACTTATGAAAGGGATTGCTTTATTTACGGAAAATTAGGTCACTATGTGGTTGTTTGTAGGAACTGGAAGAAGAAAAATAAAAATCCTGTGAAGGCCCAAGTTAACATGATCCAGACATATGAGATTGTTACAATAGTTTTTTCATAAGTAAACCTTATTTCAAACAACAAGAAATTAATCATGGACACTAGGGGCACACATCACATATACAGAGACATAAATATATTTTCCTCCAATGAACAAATAAGGGATAATGAACAGGTTACATGGGTAATGCTTAAATCTTATGTATGATTGGAAAAAGAAAAATCAATCAGAAATATACTTATGATAAGACACTAGTTTTGACTAAAGTTCTTCATATTTTGGATATTAAGATGAATCTTATTTCTTTAGTTCTTATGAATAGGGTTGGGGTTAAACTTGCATTTAAATCTAATAAGGTTATTTTGATTAGGAATGAATTATTTGTTGGTAACGAGTATTGTAATGAGGTTCTTTTGTACTCAATGTTGTTATGAATGAAATTGCATCCTCTTTTCCTTATGTTGTTGACTATCTTGATGTTTAGCATATAAGATTAGGGCACACTAATATTGCTTATTTGAAAAGAATGAAAAACTTAGCTTAATACATGAAACAACAAATTAGAATTTGAAAAATATGAAATATATACTAGAGTCAAGTTTACTGGAAACCTAACCAATCTATAGAAAGAGAATCTAAAATTTCAAATTTCATGCATTGTAACTTTGAGACTTGAAATCAACCCCAACTAGAGGGAAATATTATTATATAACCTTTGTAGATGATTATTTTAGATACACTAAAATATATCTACCAAAGCATAAAGATGAAGCTTTAAAATATTTTATAAAATATAAAACTAAGGTGAAAAATCAATTAGAATGAAAAATTAAAAAAATTAAGATAAGATAGATGGGAAAAATATGAGTCTAACTCATTTAGTGAATTTTGTGAAAAAACATGGAATGAAACCACAGATTCTTATTCATCTAAACAAAACTAAATATCATAAAGGAAAAAACAAAACTCTTAAAGAAATAATGAACTTTATGTTAATTAATTCAAGTTTACACCTAAACTTATGGGGTGGAAGCTATCATGTTTGTATGTCTTATATAAAATAGAATACCACATAAAAATATTAGGAAAACACCTTATAAGTTATGGTTCAATATAGAATGCCTAATCTAAAATACTGTGGAAATTTCTATTTAAAGTATAATTGCTCAAAATAAAAGAAAAAAAAATAGACATAGAACTTTTGATTGTGTATTTATAGGATATGCCGAAAATAGTGTTGCATATAAATTTTTAGTATCAATATCAGAATACAATATTCTACAACTTAACATTATAGTTGAATCAAAAGATGCTAGATTTTTTTAGAATATATTGTCAATGGAAATAATAACTAATAAAGAAAAAAAATAGAAAAAAAATTACAAGAGAAATCTTGTAACGAGAACTTAAGTATAAAATATACAAATAAAGTTGACAAATTGAAATAAAGACATAGTAAAAGAGTAAAAAAAAGGTTAAAGATTTTGGAAAAGATTACTACACCTTAATAGATGATGATTTTACAACCTAATCAAGAAGTTGTAACTTTTTGTGATGGAGTATTTTGGAAAGAAACTATAAATAATGAAATTGAATCTATAATGAACAAATCATACATGCGAATTATTAACTTACCTAAAAGAACCAAACCAATAAAATGTAGACGGGTATTTAATAAGAAACCAAAGCTGGATGGTTCAATTGATAAATTTAAAGTTAAATTAGTAGCAAAAGGCTTTAAATAAAATAATGTTTTTGGTTTTTTGATTTTTTGATACTTATAAACTATTAATATACTAAATGGATGTTAAAAATGTTTTTTTAAATGGAGATTTAGAAGAAAAAAAATTATATGGAACAACTCAAAGGTTTTGTAGATTAGTTAAATATATATATGGTCTTAAATAAACCCTTAAACAATGGCATAAAAAAATTGATAGTATCATAATTAATAATACATTTGTCATGAATGATTGTGGTAAATGTGTTTATAGTAAATTCTCTAATGGAATTGGCGTTATTATTGACTTATATGTTGATAACATGTTAATATTTGATACTTCTTTAGATGTTGAATCGACAAAAAATTCTCATTTTTTAAATTTGATATGAAGGATTTAAGAGAAGCTGACATTATTTTAGGAATAAAGACCACTAGAACCAATGATGAAATTTGTTTATCTCAATACATTATATTGAGAAAATGCTAAATAAATTTGAGTATACTAATTGCAAACTTATTTATATTCCTTATGATCTTTTTAAACATCGTAAACAAAATAGTAGCATTATAGTATCACAAAAGGAATATACTAGGATTATTGGTAGTTTGATATATCTAACAAATAGTACTAGACATGATATTATTTATGCAGTAAAGACTTAGTAGGTAAACTCACAGACCAAACAAAGATTATTGGATTGTAATCATTAAAGTGTTGAAATATGTAAAAAATGCTTCTCATTTGGGTCTACATTATAGTGGTTATCTTGTTATCCTTGAAGGGTATAACAATGCTAACTAAGTATTTGACTCTGATGAGTCAAAGTCTACTAGTGGATTTATGTTAACACACTTGGAGGTGGAGCAATGTAATACCCCACACATGTTCACACGTGCCACATTTATACTGTACACACGCACAATGCATAAGTTCTATACATACTTAGAACCATTTAAATTCACATATATTGATATGTAAATTGATACAACTTTAAAAAGACATCAACAAAAATGTAGTAAGAATATGTGAGTAAACTTTATGCCATTAGATAGACACGTAAGTTTAGAGACCGAAAAAATAAATGGTGAGAAAATCGAACCCCAAATGAAAAAGATATTAGCGTTTTAGTGAGAAGGGGTTAATAATGTCTCACGAATGATGAACAGTGTCTTGCGAAAAAAGTGTCCCACAAAGGATGAACAGTGTTTTTATAAAAAAAATTGTTTCGTGATTAAATCGTGTAGGACTTTTTGTAGGCCTATAAATTATATATGTTTCTACCTAAAGAAACTTTAAAACCTTAGAAAAAAGATAGAGACAAGAGAAGAAAAGACTAGGTTTTGGCATAGGTTTGAAATTTTATTAAAAAACAAAAGCTTAGGAACGTTTTTACACACAAAGAGGTAAGAACATAGT
>JAOXJP010254253.1:0-21675 GCA_025762735.1 Platanus orientalis | reverse complement strand
TCCTGAGACCTAGGCCTTTTCTCCATGATCAATCATGGCATGGGTCCTAAAGGCCCCATGATCGATCACAAATCCCAGGATTGATCATGGACTGGTTGTGACTTAAAGGTGGGCCCACACCACCAAGACACCCCCTAGCATATTTTGGAGGTCTCAAAAAAATGACCTCATCATCGATCACAAACCCCATGATCGATCATGACTGAGTATTTTGGGAGTCTGCCAAAACTCAGTTTTGAATTAATGGTTAGTTTCTCTTGCCCCTTTGAAAAGATTTTAATCCAAGGATTATGAGTCTTTTCCGTCTTCTATAAAATGAAATGTTTTCCATTAGGGCAAACAACATATTCAAGCATTCAAGAGAGTGTTATTTGCTTTACTAAAAAGAGCCAAACCCTCTTCCTTCATTGCTTGAGCTCTAAGCCTGAAAGTTCCTTAAGAAAATCTCTCTTGCTTCCCTCTTAGCTCAACTTAGTAAGCATCTATTTGAGTTGTGTGGTTTGGGTTATTCCTTGTGAAAACCACTTTGTGGTTGGCCTAGCTAAAAAAACTCTAGTGCCATAGCTTGGAGAAGAAGTGGGTGTATAAGGCAAACTAGTTCAACAAGGGGCACTCCCACATGTGGTTAGAACAAAAATATCAACCAACTTAGTGGTAATATTTGTTATTCTCTTTGCATTCATTTACATATTCATTCATTCCCTATTGCTTTGCTTCTGCCATAGACACCGAAAGCTTTACTACCTCTGCTAGAGACACCGAAAGTAGTGCACACTCACCAAAGACACCTAAGAGTTGTTGTGTAGGTTTCTTGTGAGCAAGTAGTTAAGTTTTGTATGTTGACCCAGGTTGTATGTGATAATATAAATGAAATATACCTAAGCTCAGTAGTGAGCTTTAGAAGAGTGGATGTAGGCCTCAGTGCCGAACCACTATAAATCTTGTGTTGTGGATTGAGTATGTGATTGTTTGTCTCTCTCCTTTTATGCTCATATCACTTATTACTCACTATGTGTTTGTTTAAATGCTTGATTAAGCACTTGAACTCATTTTAAGAAGATTTAAATCAATCCCAACATTGGCAAGAAAGGGTGGAATAATTTTGATATCTTATTCACCCCCCTCAAGGATAACTTATAAACTTTTCAATTTTTGTAGCTTAACGGGCATTCATATCTATTAATGATATATTTATTTTGTTGCCCACTTTCTCTTCCATTATTTGGCTTACCAAATACTTTGTATAATTGCTTGTCAATTCTTGCCAAAAAGGGGGAGATGTAGTCAAATCCACATGTGCTTTGTGGTGGTGTGAGAGTGAGGAGGAGACACTCATCACATTGGACACACAAGGGAGACATAGGGTGAGAGAGTTAGAGAGTTAGGAGACTCTACACACTTAGTGAGAGAGAGCACTAAGCTAGGGGGAGTAAAAATAACCCCAAAACATAACAACTTAACATGTAACTTATTGCACATTTTATAAATTGTCTCATGCTTATTACTTCTTATTTATATTGCTCACATCTTAGTCTTTTAGCATGAGGAATGTGGTTGTGTTTACAGGGCTTATTGACTCAAAGCACAAGTGACATCAAGATCATTGAGCTGAAATAACTACTCTTGTGTATTGTTTGAGTCCATGTATTTGGGTTGAGGGGAACCATGTATCTTGTATGTATATGCGTATTTGGGTTTTGCAATGGAATTGACAAAGGGGAGATCGTTGACGTATGTTAATTCCATGGGCAATTGGTAGTGGTAAGAGTCTTGTAAATGTCCTATGATCTCACAAATTCATCACATGAAGCCAAGAAGGACCAAAGACCAAAGGAAGAGACAGGGAAGGTATAAAGCATGCATGCATATCATATTGAGTGCCTTAAACTAAACCTAGATATGGTTTAGGTCTCACACATATGCCCAAGTGAAGATACCTAAGGACAAACCCCAATTTAATGACTAAATCAAAAGTTTAGAATCTGGGAGTAGAAATCGATTGTGAATCTCGTAATTGATTTTGGTGAAATTGATTATAGATCTCATAATCGGTTTCACACCTAATTTTTTACTTAGTCTGAGTTTGCCGAGCCCAAAACTGATATGCCGAAACTAATTGTGGTATGAGTTTTGGGAAAATTTCTTAAAACCGAAATTGGTTTCAAAACTCGCAATCGATTTGGAGTTTGTTGCACAACCAAAATCGATTGCTTAATTGAAAAATCAATTTGGATTCCAAATTGGTTTCGGATCAAATAATCGGTTTGAAGGGTAATTTTTGAATATTGTTTTAACACAAAATTTAATGAGAGATTTTCAAAATTTGAACTCTATTTTTCATATCCAAATGTATAAAAAGTTTTTTTATATAAAATATTCCAATCCTAAGGCCATGGGTGCTCCTCCTTACTATAAAAGGTAATTTTTCTCTTTAAGGTAAGAAATCTCCAACACTCTAAGCATTCATTGAGAGAGCTAAGAGGCATACTATTTTGAGAGTCTTCTCTACTATGTAAAGATTTTAAGGTTGAGTAGCTAGCATACTATACTATTCTCTCTCTCTCTCTTTTTCTCTCCTCTTGAGCACTACTTTACTACTATTGAGGAGAAGTTGTGTGGGTACTTTTCCAAGATGAAACTCACCTTTAACTGAGCTCAAGAAGCACTAGAGCCAAGTACTTGGAGCATGTGGGTAGCTATGGCAAACTAGCTCAATAAGAAGCACCCCATTATTGGGCAACTAGCAACATCAACCAACTTAGGGTAATATTTGCTTGACTTTGCATTCATATTCATTATTGCTATTGTTTTGCTTTCGCCGGAGACATCGGAAGCTTGACTACCTCCGCTGAAGACACCAAAAGTAGTACACACTCGCCGAAGACACTGAGTATTGTTGTTTAGTTTGTTTGTGAGAAAGTAGTTAGGTTTGTATATTGACCTAGGTTGTTATAGGATCTAAATGATATATACCTAAGCTTGGTAGTGAGCTTTAGAAGAGTGGACGTAAGCCCGAGTGCGGAACCACTATAAATCTCTTATTGTGGTTATGTTGTGTGATTGCTTGTCTCTTTATCTTTATGGTCTCTACTACTCTTGCTTAGCACATATTTGATATTATACTTGATTAGCCACATTAAAGCACATACACATATTTGAGATATTATAAAAAGGGATTAATAATAACCATAAAATAAATTAAAAAGGGCTAAATTAATTGATAAATCCTATTCACCCCTTCTAGGATTACTTTAGAGTTATTTCAATCGGTATTAGAGCCTAGGTTACTCAAATAAGGCTTAACATTCCGAGTAAGGTCCTAGAAAAAATCCTAGATGGCTAAAGAAGATAGTGGTATGTCCATTAGCACCCCTCCATTTTTCAATGAAATAGACTATGGTTATTAGAAATCTTAGATGGAGATATTCCTAAATGCGTATGACCCTAGGGTGTGGAGTACAATTGTCGATGGCTATACACAGCCTGATAAGCCTAGGAGTGAGTGGACCCCCGTCGAGGCAGATGCTCACAAGATCAACTTTAGGACATTGAATGTCATAGCTAGTGGTCTAGCCCTTGATGAGTTTAGGAGGATAGCTTATCTCAAAATGGTGAAGAAAGCATAAAATCTTTTAGCCGTTACCCATGAGAAGAAGATATCTACCTCTCTCAAAGGTAAAGCATCTATGAGACAAGGTAAAGATTGGGAGAGATCTATGTAACCCCAATCAAGATCCTATACATAAGTGGTTAAGAGTAAACCTCAAACCAACTAAGCATCTTCCTCCAAAGGAGCTTAAGGAATGAGCATGCCTTACTCTTATGCCAATGAGGCATTGAACAAATTTCAAGCAAACAAGGCTTCCACTTATGGATGATTTTAAGGGAATACCTCCACTTCTAGGAAGATTAAGGTACAACCTAATCAATATAGGAAACCTAGAAGGGCCCAACAATCCTTCCACAGTGAACAATCAAGAAGAAAGATAACATAATCCTATGCACTAAGAAGGTCTACATTCTATTGCTACTATTGTGGCTTAAAAGGGCACATCAAAGTGGATTGTAGAAAAATGGTAAATGACATTAAATCCCAAAGAATGCAAACTAGGAGAATGCCAAATGGGAAGAATGTCAAGAAGAAAAACTATTTACAAAACACTAAAAATAGAAACCTTCAAAGAAAGAAGGACCTAGCCCAATCAAGTGCCAAACATCAAGTCTCTCAACCTCCCAAGGTTAAGAGAGTATGGGTAAGGAAGGATGATCCAAAGTGTTTGGTCATCCACACTGCACTAAGAGCCAGAAGCTCATTAAGGTGGTACCTTGATAGTGGGTGCTCTAGGCACATGTTCAATGAAAGAAAATATTTACCAAACTTGAGGAAGCTCAAGGTGGATATGTCACATTTAGTGATGAAAACACCGCTAAAATCTTTGGAGTGGAAACAATTATAGCCCCGACATTCCACAACTCACCGAGGCTCTTTATGTGCAAGGCCTCAAACACAATTTGATAAGCATTAGTTAAATATGTAACAAAAGTTATAAAGTACAATTCGGCAAAGATGGATGTGTGATCAAGAATCACAAGGAATACAACATCCTAGTTGAAGGAGTAACGACAATTGATAATTGCTATGTCATTGATCCACATTCCCAACAAGGGGATACTTGTCTTTTAACCCAAAAGAATGAGACCAATCTTTGGCATTAAAGATTATGACATCTCAATTTTAAGGATCTTGCAAAACTTAGTGAGAAAAGGATAATCAAGGACCTTCCTAAGCTAAGAAAGGTTGACAACCCAATATGCAAAGGTTGTCAAATGTGGAAGCAAACTATAGTTTCTTACAAGAAAGTTACATATATTGGGACTGCTAGATCCCTTGAACTTCTTATATGGACTTGGCCGGTCCAACTAGAATAGAGAGTCTATGAGGTATTTCATGATTGTGGTTGATGATTTCTCTAGGTACACTTGGGTAGCATTCCTAAGAAAGTAATCCAAAGCTTTCAAAAAATTTCTAAACATTTGTAAGAGAATTCAAGTTAAAAAAGATCTAACCATAAAGTGAATCCGAAGTGACCATGGAAGAGAATTTAAGAATCATAAATTCTCAAATTGGTGTGAAGAGTTAGGAGTGAAACATGAGTTTCTCAATAAAATGGGGTGGCTAAAAGAAAGAATAGGACTCTTCTTAACATGGCTACAATAATGCTTTCAAGCAAAAACATAGTCAAGAGGTTTTGGATTGAGGCAATTAGCACAGTATGCTATATCTCTAACCGTGTCTACCTTAAACTGGGGACATCCAAAATCCTCTATAAATTATGGAGTGGCAGAAAGCCAACTGTCAAATACTTTAAAGTATTTGGCAGCACTTGCTATGTTCTTCGAGATAAAGAACATCTAGACAAGTTTGATGAGAAGAGCGATGAGGCCATGCTCTTAGGATACTCCATAACTAATAGAGCGTACCGTATCCACAACATTAGGACTCACTCAATGGAGGAGTCAATAAATGTAATGGTACATGATTTTAAGGCAATATTTGAGCAAAGAAACTTGCTTGTAGTGTTGTCTGATCATGAGAATGAGAGCTCATCTGAGGTGCAGATTGAGAAATCCCAAAGAGATCAAGAAGGGCACTCTTCTTAATCTAGTTTAGAGGAGGAAGTTGAAGAAATTCAACTTCAACCCAAGGACAAAAAGCTCACCAAAGGATTGTCATGTGGAGAAATCATTTGTGATCCAAACATTGGAGTGAAGACAAGGAGACAAATAGAAAACATCCCAAGTCACCTTTGTTTCACCTCCAAGATAGAGCCAAAATGTGTTAAAGAGGATCTAAATGATTCGGATTGGATCTTAGCCATATAAGAGGAACTAAATCAATTCCAAAAGAATCATGTGTGGTTTCTCACCGAAAAGTATTGACAAGAATATTATTCATTCCAAATTGATCTTCAAGAACAAACATGATGAACATGGCACGATGACAAGGAACAAGGCTAGGCTAGTTGCAAAGGGGTATGCCCATATAGAAGGCATTGACTTTGAGGAGACATTTGGCCCTGTTGCAAGGTTAGAGTCCATTAGGATCCTCTTGTCCATAGAATGTTATTTGAAGTTCAAGCTATATCAAATAGATGTTAAGACTGCATTTATAAATGAAATTCTCAAAGAGGAAGTATACGTTGAGCAACCAAAGGGATTTGTGGACCCTCACTTGTCAAATTATGTATACGGGCTCAAGAAGGCATTGTATGGTCTCAAACAAGCTCCAAGAGCTTGGTATAAAAGACTCACAGAGTTCCTTCTTGATCACCATTTTGATCAATGAAGTGTTGACAAAAGACTCTTTATTAAGAAGCAAAATGGTCATATACTCATTGCTAAAATATTTGTAGATGATATCATTTTTGGGTCTACCAATGAGGAGATGTCTCATGGTTTTTCCCAAACAATGAAATTAGAATTTGAGATGAGTATGGAAGGAGAACTAAGGTTCTTCTTAGGTCTTCAAATGAAGCAAACTAATGATGACATCATTCTAAGCCAAACTAAGTTTGCGAAAGACCTAGTCTCCAAGTTTAAATTACGAGAATCCAAACCAGCTAGTACCCTCATTAGCACAAGTGACAAGATCACTAAAGACCTTGAGAGAGCCAAGGTTGATTCCACCTACTATAGGAGCATTATTGGGAGTTTGCTCTACTTGACTACAAGTATACCAAACATTGCATTCAGTGTAGGTGTGTATGCTAGATTTCAAGCTGCCCCTAAGGAATCACATCTTGAGGTAACTAAGAGGATTATCCAGTATGTCCATGGGACTACAGAGTTTGGGTTGTGGTACCCATTTGACACCATATATGAGATTATGGGGTACATAGATGCTGATTGGGATAGCGATGTGGAGGATCGTAAGAGCATGAGTGGAGGTTGCTTCTACATAGGCAACAGTCTTATTTCTTGGCATAGCAAGAAACAAAACTCTATCTCACTATCAACTGCCAAAGCTAAGTATATTAAAAGTGATAGTGGATGCACCCAACTCTTATGGATAAAACAAATGCTAAGAGACTACGAATTGGAATAAGGCACCATGAGTCTATTCATAAACAATAAGAGAGCCATTGACATCTCCAAGAATCCTATCCAGCACTCTAGGATAAAGCACATTGACATTAGACACAATTTCATTTGCCAATTAGTGAAAGAAAATGTTATATCCTTAGATTATGTCAAGACCGAAGATTAATTAGCAGACATTTTAACCATACCTCTTGATTCCAAGTGGTTTGAGTATCTTCAGAGTGTTATTAGATTGTCCACCATTTAGGGAAACCAATTTGATTTTCCCAAGGTTATGGTGTAGTGTTGGGAAAGGTCAAGGATGAAGGGAGGCTTAGGTAGCACTGTGGTGGAAAATGGGGAGACCCCACTTCAAGAAACTGAGCAAAATTGCTCAAAACCCATAGTTAAAATCATTGCTAGATTCACAATCGGTTTCACCCAAATTGATTGTGGATCTCGCAATTGATTTTTCCTAAATCAATTTTGGATCATGTAATCAATTTCGCCTAAATCAATTATGGATCATGTAATTGATTTCAAGGGCAATTCTGACCAAAAATTTGCATGCGAATTCAAAAGGTCACAACTCCCATTTTTCCCTTATTTTTCACATATGATTGTGGTTTTTGGTCTCCCAGAGGTCCCCTTCTTCAACCTCTTGTTTTCAATCCTCAAATCTTGTAGTTTCTATACATAACCATGCCTTCTCGCATGAAAAAGAAGACTTCCAAGGGAGAATCTTCTTCAAACCCTTCCTAGAATCCCAAGAAATTCCCCATGGTAGGATCTCCTCCCCATCCTCATATAAAGAGGAACGTGGCATCCTTTTCACCATGTCGGGATGCCACTAGTCTGGAGAGATATCAGAGGATCTCCTCCTGATGATTTATCATTCAAAGAGGTCCATGGACCTAGAGATTGATATAAATCTGAGTAGTATAGGAAGAGGTTGTGCATATCTTCTATGTCAACTTCTTCGATATCAACAATGAGGAGCACTCATTTTGGTCCTCAGTTGGTGATCTCCCATTGTAGGTCAGCTTGACCATCATCTCCTGTATACTTGGGGTTCCACATACTCAAAACCCCATCGCCTTCTAATTCACAAACTCACCCTGGAGCAAAAGGGTGCGTGTGTAAAGAGATTGTGTGGCCAGTTTGTTAACTGGTCAGAGAGATTACTGCATAAGGACTATAGGGCATGGCTCTCTCCGTAAGATAGGTTTCATTAAGAAGACTACGGGTTCATCCTCTTTGACACTAAGGCCATCCCGAGCTTGATCTACCTCTGTCAAGTCCATTATGATGGGCTTACTTCACAAGCTAGTGAGGAAGGTGTCGAAGGTCCTGAAGAATCAAAGGACCCTAGCCTCTAATAAGAGAAAATTGGTGGCATGTTGCAACACAGACCACCCTGAGCATCCCATTCAGTTGGGTTTTGTGAGTGGCTCTGATTCTGATGATGAGCCAGAGGGTGAGAAGGCCTTCGATGTTCCTTCACCATAGCTATGAGAGGATCCTCATTATGAGGAGGCAGCAATTGTAGTTGGTGGTGCTATAGGTGGTGGTGACTCAGTTGTGGCTAGTACAACTGGAGATGGGGATGATGGGGATGATGGAGATGATGATGATGATGATGATGGTGATGATGAGGAGGAGGACAGTGATGAAGATGATGATGATGTAGGAGTTGGTCATGTTATTACTATTGAGACAGATGATTATGCCCTATAGGTGCTTGATGTTAGATGTTTTGTTTTCTTATCTTATTCCTAGGGGAGTCCCCTAGTAGGCCTTTTTATAGCCCTATGGGCCTTGTCTTTTATTTAATGAAATATCTTCTTACTGCCTATTTTCTCTTCCATTGTTTAGCTTATTGTGTGCATATTATATTTTCTTATCAATTCTTGCCAAAAAGGGGGGGGGGGAGTTAGCCAAATCCACATGAGAATTAGTGGTGTGAGAGTAAGGGGGAGACACTCTACACATAGGACATATAAGGGAGACATAGGGTGAGAGAGTTAAAGAGTTTGTGAGACTCTACACACTTTGGTGAGAGCACTGAAATAGGGGGAGTACAAATGAACCCAAAATAAAATAACTAAACATAAGAAATTTGTTGAATATTTCACACTTTATCTCATGCTTACTATTTTATAATTATATCTCATATCTTAGTCTTTTGGCATAAGGAAGGTGGTTGTTTTGTGGTTGTGTTTGCAAGCCTTATCAAAGCATAGGTGATGAAGATCAAGCTACTCAACTGAAATGCCTAATCTTGTGTAGCTTTTTGAGTCCATGTATTTGGATTATCGGGAACCATGTATATTGTATATCTATATGTATTTGGGTTTTTTCATGGAATTGACAAGGGGGAGATTGTTAATGTATGTCAATCCCATGGTCAATTGAGTAGTGGTAGGAGTTTTGTAAGTGTCCTATGATCTCACAAGTTCAACACATGAAGCCATGAAGGACCAAAGACCTAAGAGAGAGACCGGAGAATTAGCACACCAAGGAAAGTACAAAGCAAGCATGCATATAATTTTGAATGCCTTAAAATGAACATAGACATGGTTTAGGTCTCTCACATATGCCCAAATCAAAATACCCAAGGATAGACCCCCCACTCCAACACTTTAGGGTAAACAACTCCGACACTCCAAGCTAATTTTTAAAAAGAGATAAAGGGTATACTATTTTGAGAGCCTCTTCTACTATAAAACCTCTATTGCCCACAGATTTTGAGCTCGAGTAGCTAGCATACTATACTACATTCTCTCTCTTTTTCTCTCCTCTTAAGCACTAATCTACTACTATTGAAGAGAAGTTGTGGTGAACACTTTTCCTAGAAGAAACTCACTTTGGCTGAGCTCAAGGAGCACTAGAGCCAAGTATTTAGAGCTTGTGGGTAGCTAAGGCAAACTACCTCAACAAGGAGAACCCCACTATTGTGTAACTAGCAACATCAACCAACTTGTGGTGATATTTGCTTGACTTTGCATTCATTTGCATTTATATTCATTTGCATTCATATTCATTGTTGTTCCTGCTTTTCTTCTGCCGAAGACCCCTGAAGCTTGACTACTTTCGTCAGAGACACCAAATGTTGTTGTTTAGTTTTCGTATGAGCAAGTAGTTAGGTTTATATATTAACCTAGGTTGTAATAGTACCTAAATGAAATTTACCTAAGCTCGGTAGTGAGCTTTAGAAGAGTGGACATAGGCCCGATTTCTGAACCACTATAAATATCTTATTGTGGTTTGTATTGTGTGATTGCTTGTCTCTTTACTTTGATGCTCTCTACTACTCTTGCCTACCATATATTTGACATTATATTTGAGTAGACACATTGGAGCACACACACACACGAACAAATTATTGCATAGCATCCGAGTTATTAGAGCATAACTGAATGCTATTCATAGTTTATGTATTAACTTAGCACTAATTCTATTAGGGAGTTATGTACAATACATAGCAATAAGTTCCTTGTTATCACAACCTGCATAGCTTCCAGAGAAAATGTAACAACATCTCTAGTCCCGATCGGTCCTTTACTTACACTCTATCAAAGTTGAGACAACTGTAGGGTATGACCCACTTATGATGTCTATTTATGAGCACGTAAGTACACACCACAATTCATTTCATAAAGTATGTGTAATTCCTAAGGCCCTAGCACAGACTACTAGCTTTATCTAAGGAATCCTCCTCATAGCAAATGGGTTACTTGTAAGAAAAACCCACCACTACTTCTCGAGAAAGAGCTCATAACATTTCTCTATACGTCCAAACCAAGCCACCCTTCCAGTTCAAATTTTGGCACATCCTAGTCCATACTTTTAAATGGCTTATCTAGCATTGGCTACTCTTGGTTCAGTACCTCATCTACTGCATGATTTACTAATGGCCACCCCGTGACATCTACTTGGCTTCGGACAACAAGCAATGCTATAATGACATTGGCTTATCGGGAAAAAGTGCAATAACATTTCTGTGTAAGTTCTTATGGTCAACGCTCACCAGACTGACCTGTTAGCACTGACTTAAGTGACCCCAGCTTATTGGGACATAATCATGTGTCACATTCACTCTCAAACATTGTGTGTTATACTTCAGCAAAGAATGGGTTTCTATCACCTAGCTAAGGCACAACACCTGATCCTGCAGGATTCCACCCTGGCTTCGAAGAGAGTCATCATAAATTCTTCTTTACACATCCCCCCGCCTTGACAATGTTTAAGTGAGATGAAAATATTGTCATGGAGCAATCTATAGCCTATATAACCATCACTTTATGGGTACCTAGCACTAACTTTCCAAGGTCCCACAATTTTTCTAGAGTGAGCTTCCAAAATCTCTCTATGAGTCCCGTAAAATACAAGATTTGCCTAACCAGGATGCGAACAATGTCGTAGATCGATCTAGCTAGGTATCACAACTGATGTGAAGCCACACAGTATTTAGGAGTGATATTTAGCACATATGTATCATGATTGATATAAATCCGAGCAGTGTTCAATCATGATGCGTATCTTTTTCCATAGCTTTTCTAGGGAGAGCTTCACTAACATCCCTTCGTGAGTCCCATTAAAACTCTCAAGGACAGTCACAAAAAGACTTCTGAGCAATCAACTTTCCAATTGAACCAATGATTACACAATTCAATAAGTATATAACATGCTAATATTGTAAATCTCATAAGAAACTTTAAACAATTCATACAACTTAATCATCAAGTAACCTAGAAACAAATACAAGTGCATAAGTCATCTGAATAGTTCATATGTTTATAGCTTTTTGCATGATCGGTTTTTCGCAATGTTTTTAAGCAATTACAATCAATGTTGATGACTTACATGTCTCCTGATGTAGTGCATATGATAATAGTAACACCCTAGAAGCTAGAGAAAGTACTAATTGCTTGCATATAACTCATGGATAGCCCACGTTTTCCAAAACAAAGAGAGTATCCCTATCGGTTGTCACCCATTTTGAAACTCGGATAATCTTGAAGACATTTAAAAAGCATAGAAATGTTTGACTTTCAACTCAAGAAGGCATTTCAAAAGAAAATTAATTTCAAAATATTGACCCATAAGTCAAGGACAAGTTTAACCCACCATTATTTTCTCAGCCAAAACTGTTCCAAATTTTCAAAACCACTCACCCAATATCTATGAGTTACACGTAAGGAAAATCTACCATCTTGCCTAAGTCAAAATTAGGGCACTTCCTTCTTTGCCATGTATGGAGAAGCCACACATACTGTCAGCACCCATATTTTGACTCAAATCTATAAAGGGAGTTAGATGGTTTCATTATAGCGTGGGATAAGACTTAGGTCTAGACACCCCTAAACTTTAAATAGGCAGACATTCTGATTGCAAATGTAATGAAAGTACTCTAAATCATCAACATCTTGAATTTGCCAACCTTCACAAGCATTCCCACATTGAAGCATCGAAAGGCTAACAAATTAACATTCTACCCCTAGGCCTCCAAAAGCCCAAATCAAAACTAATCAAACTCCACTTTTCAATTTCTCTACATCAACAAAGACACCTTCAATTTACCAACCTTCATAAGCCTTCCCACATTGAAGTATCAAAAAGTTGGCAAATTACCATTCTACTCCTACACCTCTAGAAGCCCAAATCAGAACCAATCAAACTCCACTTTTCAACTCCTCTATATCAACAATGACACCTTGAATTTGCCAAACCTTCATAAGCCTTCCCACATTGAAGCATTAAAAGGTTGGCAAATTACCATTATACCCCTACACCCCTAGAAGCCCAAATCAAACCCAATCAAACCCCACTTAAACCCATTTTTCCCATAACTCCCAAAATACTCTCCACAAAGAAGGCATCTAGGTCTTATCCACTTTTGCAAGGCCTCCAGCATCAAAATCCCAAAAGGCTGGTAAATGACCATTTGCCCCTATACCTCTAAAAAACTCGAACCACAGGCTATGTAGCCAATTTTTTCTAGGATTCTCCAACTCTCATCAACATTCTCATATCGGGATATAAAAGACCAAGAAAATTACCATTTTACCACTATATCCTCAAAATACATAATTTTTCCCTAAAATCAAACCTTTAGAAAAACCCGGGAGGCACGATACAAATTAGAAACTCAACCAGTCAGTGGCCATACCCTCACAAACCCTAAATCTTTCAAAGAAAAACCTTAGCGGGCATAATGCCCCCTAATTACTCTAATACCCTTATAAACCCTAAATCTTTCCACCTACCCACATCGGATTTTGATTTCGTTAATTCCGTTGCGACCAGAATGTCCGAGAGGTGCAAAAAACTTATAAATTTTGAAAAACCAGGAACCGTAGGACAAAAAGTAGACCCAGATAGTAAAGGGGTAAAAACCAAGCCAAAATATCTCAGTTTTCCAAAAATGCCCCTGATTCTTTCTCTGAACCCTACACCCCCCATTTGGAATATTTCAAATAGAGGGTAGACATCTAAGGACTACCTCCCTCAGACCTACACCGCTCCCCCATTGGGTCCCACACCTTCCCTCACACCCACTCCCCACAAGACATGTGGCATGAGGGCCCACCACACTCACCCTCATCCACACATCCCTCTCCATCTCCATGAAACTCTCTAGAAGATGCCACCTCTCCAATCTCACCCTCCACACATCCCTCACCTCCTCTCCCCAGCCATCCACCTCCCAGCCACCATTCTAGAAGCCCACGTCTCCTCACACCTTGCTCCTCTCCCCACCACTCCTTTTCTAATCCCCCTCTCTTCTAACCACCACACCCCCTTCCATCCTTATCCACCCTAGCTCACTCCCTCAGCCCCTTGCTATATAAACCCCCCAGGTCTTGGTTAAAAGGACCAAGCCAAGAAAACCCAAAAAAGGGAAGAGAGAAAAGAAAAGAAAGAAAGAAAAGAGAGAAAGAGAAGAGAAAGAAGAAGAAAAAGAAAAGGAAAAGAAAGAAGAAGAAGGAGCCAACTCACAACCAGGTAGGCCCCCTCTTTAAACTCTAAAGAACATCATCTCATGTTGTAGTGGTCCCCTCTACCCCAATTTAGTCAATGAGACATGGGGGAGACAATCTATCTCCCCCTTTTTTTGTTGTTTTTTCTGAACCATGCATAAAGTAATTACTTTTTTTAGTTTTCATATTAAGGTGGGGTTGGTGGTTTACATCCGATGTCACCAACCCCCATACCTCTCATTTGAGCATCATTGGGATCTCAGAAAGTGAGGCTTGTTTCCATAAATAGGCCCCACTTTACTGCTTAGTACAGTGTACTCAAGCACTGTTTTACAGAGCTAGGTCCCATGCACGATTTTTTTACCCTTTCTCCCAAAATATTCCAGTTGAATCTTTTAGTCCACTGTTTAATTAATTATCTGAGCTATCTAATGAATTTTTTAAAGATTTACCCATTTTAGCTATTTTTAATGCATTTTTTAATTTGATGTATAGCATGCTGTCCAAATTCTTAACTATAGTAGTAACTCATCTTGTTTAAGCTATAACTCCCTGTCCTTAATGAATCTTGGCCTAAAATGTTAAATGAAAACTCTTAACTGAGCCCTTGATCTCCCTATAAAATTTGGGATCTATCTGATCTCGGGATTTTAAGATATAGGTCCCACAATCCTGACTTTTTGAAAAAATCTATGCTGAGTGCACAATATGTTTCATTTTGGAAAAATCCAAAAGTGGGTCCCATCCGCCCTCTAGAGGCTAGGGATCTTTGTGAACCCTCCTAGGGATGTCACTCACCTCCCCCAAAAAGCCTAAGACCATAGGACCTCGGGATGCTGCCCAAAATCCCAGAAAATAGTCACTATTTTTCTAGGAAAACAGTAGTACGCTTGATCTCTACCTCTGTGAGAGAACATGCGTACTAGGTTTTCAGGCATACCCTTTTTTTTTCAGGTGTACCAAAACTGAAAATGCCTAAATTGTCCCTAATACCTCAGTGACCTAAAAATGACCTCTAGACCCCTAAACCCATCCTTTCAACAAGTCACAAGCCTTTGACACATCAGCAAAACCTCCAAAGGGCTCTTTAGAGTTAGTATGCCTAATCTCCACCTTTGTGAGAGATCAAGCGTATGTAAAATTCAGGCATACCTTGGGTTTCAAGCGTACTAGAGCAGAAAAATCTCAAAGTTAATCTTTACCCCACATCAACCCTGAGATGGTCCTACACCTCTCAAAAGTGCTCCAATAATAGTCCCAACCCTCTGATACAGACCCAAAAAGGACTCTTTAGAGTCAGTATGCCTGATCTCCACTTCTATGAGAGATCAGGTGCATAAGAAGTTCAGGCGTACCTAGATTAATTCAGGCGTACCTGACCAGAGTGACTCAAATGGTGTCCCCGAGTGTCCTAACATTCAAAACAACAAAAAAAAAATCATAAAATGCTAAAACTTGACTCCTGTGTAAATTCCAGAACCTACAATTACAATAAGGATCAAGTGGGGCCCAATTGAGTCTGTACGCCTGAATTCCCACTCTGTGGGAGATCAAGCATACCAGAGATCAGGCGTATTGACAAAAACCCTACCAAAATTTCCCTATTTTTATTCACTGCTTAATAAAAATAAAATAAAATGATTAGGTCAAAGGAGCCACCCTAAAAAGGTGGGTAATTGGGGTGCCTAACACCTTCCCCAATTGCAACCAAACAACTTACCTGAATCCCCGGAAACCAGACCAGTCTGAGAGTCAACCCTAGGCCTGAGTGCCTAGCCCGGCCCTTAAAAAGCTCATATCCTCCCTTCCCCTAGAAAGGAGGCAGGCGTCCAACCCCGCCTGTAAAAACCCGAATTGGTGGCGACTCCAAAACCCCGAAGTGAGTCTCGGGACCTTTTCTATGATGCCCACACCAATGAATAAACAATATATATGAATAATGTAAAGCATGAGAGAAAATGTATAGAATGTGCATCAAGTGAGTTGTTTTGAGTTTAGGTTGATGTTATTAAGGGTTTAACTCCCCCTATGTTAGTGCTTTCTCACCAGATGTCTCATACCCTTGTACCTCTCTTGTGTGTCCTATGTGAATTAAGTGACTCCCCCTCACTCTCACATCATTTCCACAAAGTTAAATGTGGATTTGAATTTGAATATATCTAGGATTTGAATTTGAATATATCTTTCCCCCTTTTTGGCAAGAATTGACAAGCATAGATAATGAGATATCAATGATAAGCATAGATAAAACCAAAGATAGAGAGAAAGGAATAATGAACAATATTTATCAGTGATAAGTAAAGGCCCATTGGGCTACATCCATAGGTACAAGCCATATGATCAGAACATCTAACAAAGAAAGCCCCTAGAGGGCATGATCATCTATATATTAAAGAAAAATGAAAAAATGACACCAAGATCACTTAGAATCACTGCTCTCAATAGCAGGGACTCTCTCAGCTCCCTCTAAAAGCTAATCATCCCCATCCTCATAATCATCATCATAATAGTAGTCATCATCATCATCATCTCCTCCATCATCCTCACTAGAAGCTCAAACATCCTGGACTACCTCCTCTCTAACAACCCTATCACCTGGTGCAACGGTGACCTCTTCCTCAAACTAAGGATCTGCTCACAACTGTGGAAACTACACCTCAAACCCGGTCTCAACATTAGGCGCAGAGTCAGATCCACTCACCGATCCTAAGTGGATGGGATGCTCTGGATGGTCAGCATTGTAGCACGCTGTAAGCTGCTTCTAGTTAGAAGCCAAGGTTTTTTTGTCCTTTAAGACTTTGGATACCTTCTTGACTAGAGTGTGAAGGAGGATCATCATCAATGTACGTGCAGTGACAGTGCATGCACGCAAGGGTCCGATTGTGAGACCTGAAGTCATATCAATCAGGCCCATCTTCTTGAGGGTGCCATGCCCTACAACCTTCCCTGATTTATGACCCTTAGGTACCACTTTGATGGGTACCTTCGCCTCCTGAAGAAGTTAGGTGATGATAATGGGATATGGTAGGCTCCTAGTCGAATGCGCCATCTCGTGTGATCTAATCATCGTATGACACAGGATGGCTAGGAGATTGATCTACTAGTTATTGAGGATCCCATCAATGAGATAAGCGGTGTCATCCATCAACACACTCCTACTGGTGGTGGGAAGTATGTTGTAGGTAAAGATGCGATGGAGGACTTGAACAATGGGCCGACAGTACCGCTTGTATGGTAGACGATCAGGCCAGTTCACCAACTTCCCACATAGATTCTCCACCATTCTGCCTTTCTGCTCCAAGGAGAGGTGATGAATCGGATATGCCATGGGAGCAGGAGGACGAGGGACCCCAAAATTTTTGGAGAGGATGGTGGGGTTGACCTCAATTGGAGTGGTGCACACAACAATCCAGAATGAGAGTACCTAGTTGTCAATGTCAAACATGTTCGCATAGAAGACACGAATGGCCTCTTCCTGGATAAGCCCTGATACAAAAATAAAGGGTATCCACCTCCGTTCTTTTAGACGCTCTTTCAACATAGTCATTTTTTTCTCCATGTAGTGTCTCAGCATTGACTGATATTTCTGTGATGATGGAGTGGTGCGAGAAGATGCGCTGGAATCTATCTAGACTCACAGCATCTCGGCATGGAGAAAGAAATGGTAGGTTTCTTTGACCTCTTGCATGGAGGTGACTGAGTCATCGATCGCTTCCCAGGGTTGTGAGGAGGGTCGGATGAAGATCCACCCTTGGACGTGGTTGTTGTGGTGCATGGAGGCATGATTTCGAGGCAAAATGATAAGATCTAGATGGGGAACCTAAAAAATCACAGAAATGGAGCTCTAGGGAAGACATACAGGTAGTTCGTTAGAGATGAAAATGAGGAAAAATGAACTATTTCCCTCATTTTAAGTCACATGCAAAAATTTGGGCAAAAATACCCTCCAAATTGATTGTGAGTTTCGCAATTAGTTTGGGCCAAATTGATTGCGAAACCTGCAATTGATTTGAAATGTGGATTTTTTAATTTTTCTTCCTCTTTCTAAAATGGAACTCCTCCACTCATTACCACATACCACCCCATGTATGCCTAGCTCCATGACCCTCTCCACAACGCATCATGACCTCGGGAGAATCACACGAGATCCCCCTAAATGGTGCATAAACCTATAGCACTCTGAAGATACTCAAACCGCTTGGAATCAAAGGGATTTGATTAGAATGTTTGATAATTGATCTTCAGTCTTGACATAATCCAAGGATACAACCTTCTCTTCCACCAATTGGCGGATGAAGTGGTGTCTTATGTCAATGTGCTTTGTCCTAGAATATTGGATAAGATTCTTGGAGATGTCAATGGTACTTTTGTTGTCTACAAATAGACTCATGGTGCCTTGTTCTAACTCGTAATCTCGAAGCATTTTCTTAATCCACAAGAGTTGGGTGCATCCACTACCAGTTGCAATATATTTAGGCTCGACAGTTGATAAGGAGATGGAGTTTTGTTTCCTACTATTTTAGAAGACAAGACTGTTGCCTATATAAAAGCAACCTTCACTTGTGCTCTTACAATCCTCCACATTACCAACCCAATCAACATTTGAGTACCCAGCTATCCTAGATGTGGTATCAAAAGGGTACCATAATCTGAAGTCCATAGTCCCGTGGATATACCAGATAATCCTCTTAGTTGCCTTAAGATGTGATTCTTTGGGGGAAGCTTGATATCTAGCACATGCACCTACACTAAATGTAATGTCTAGTATACTTACAGTCAAGTAGAGCAAACTCCCAATGATGCTCCTATAGTAGGTGAAATCAACCTCAGCTCCCTCGAGGTCTTTAGTGATCTTGTTACTTGTGCTAATGGGTGTACTCGTAGGTTTGGATTCTCATAATCCAAACTTAGACACTAGGTCTCTTGCAAACTTGGTTTGGCTAAAAAAGATGTCATCTTTTATTTGCTTCATCTGTAGACCTACGAAGAACTTCAATTTTCCTTCCATACTCTTCTCAAATTCTGATTTCATTGTTTAGGCAAAACCATGGGACATCTCCTCACTAGTAAACCTAAAAATGATATCATCCACATAAATTTGACCAATGAGTATATGACCATTTTGTTTCTTAATGAAAAGTGTTTTATCCACACTCCCTTGGTTAAAATGGCAATAAAAAAGAAACTTTGTGAGTCTTTCATACCAAGCTCTTGGAACTTATTTAAGACAATACAAAGTTTTCCTAAGCCGGTATATATAGTTAGGAAAGTGAGGGTCGACAAACCCCTCAGGTTTCTCAACATATACTTATTCTTGGAGAACTCTATTCAGGAATATACTTTTGACGTCCATTTGATATACCTTGAATTTTAAATAACACGCTATGGATAAGAGGATCCTGATGGACTCCAACCTTGCAACAGGGGATAAGTCTCCTCAAAATCTATACCTTCAATCTGGGCATACCCCTTTACAACTAGTCTTGCCTTGTTCCTTGTCATTGTACCATGCTCATCATGCTTGTTCTTGAAGATCCACTTGGTACCAATAACATTCTTATCACTTGGCCTTTTCATGAGAAACCATACATCATTCCTTTAGAATTGGTTTAGTTCCTCTTGCATGGCTAAGATCCAATATGGATCATTTAGAGATTTTTTAACTTGCTTTGGCTCTATCTTGGAGGTGAAACAAAAATGACTAAGGATGTTTTCTATTTGTCTCATTGTCTTTCCTCCAATGTTAGGATCACCAATAATGTCACCTCATGATAATTAATCCTTTGGTGAGCCTTTTATCCTTGGGTTGAAGTTGAATTTCTTTTACTTCTTCCTCTAAACTTGATTAAGAAGCGTGTTCCTCTTGATCTCCCTGAGATTTTTCAATCTCCACCTGAGATGAGCTCTCATTCTCATGATCAGACAACACTACTGATAATTTTCTTTGCTCATATGTTGCCTCAAAATCATCTACTGTCACATTGATTAACTCCTCTACTGAGTGAGTCCTAATGTTGTAGACATGGTAAGGTCTACTGCTTGTGGAGTATCCTAAGAGCATGGCCCCATCACTCTTCTTATCAAATTTTCCTAAATGTTCTCTATCTCGTAGAATATAGCAAGTGCTGCAAAAAATTTTAAAAGTATTTAACAGTTGGTTTTCTACCACTCCACAACTCATATAGGGTTTTGGATGTGCCCGATCTTAGATAGACTCGGTTAGAGACATAGTACACAGTGCTAATTACCTCAGCCCAAAACCTCTTAGCTATGTTTTTTCTCGAAAGCATTGTTGTAGCCATGTTTAAAAGAGTTCTATTCTTTCATTCAGCCACCCCATTTTGTTGAGGACTTTTGGGGGTTAAAAACTTGTGTTTCACACCAACTAGTGAATTTTTGGTTATCAAATTCTTTTCCATGGTCAATTTTGATTCTCTTCATAGTTTGATCTTTCTCAACTTGAATCCATTTAGAAATATTGAGAAATCCTTTGAAGGCTTCAGATTTCTCTCTTAGGAATGCTACCCAAGTATATCTTGAGAAATCATCAACAATGACCATGAAATACTTCTTTCCACCTAGACTTTCAGTTCTAATTGGACCTGCCAAGTTCATATGAAGAAGTTTTAGGTGTTTAGTAGTCCCAATGGATGTAACCTTTTTGTGTGAGACTCTAGTTTGTTTCTCTATTTGACAATTCTTGTATATAGGGTTGTCAACCTTGCTTAGCTTGGGAAGGTCCTTGACTATCCCTTTCTTGCTAAGTCTTCCAAGGTCTCTAAAGTTGGGATGTCCTAATCTTTGATGCCAAAGATTGGTCTCATCCTTTTGGGACAAAAGACAAGTGTCATTTTTTGTGAATGAGGATCAATGACATAACAATTATCACTTTGTCCTTACTTCTTCAGCTAGGATGTTGTACTCATTATGATCCTTGATCACACATCCATCCTTGCCAAATTGTACTTTGTACCATTTGTCTCATATTTGACTAATGCTAATCAAATTATGTTTAAGGCCTTATACATAAAGTGCTTTGGTGAGTTAAGGAATTTCGGGGGCTTCAATAGTTTTTACCCCAAGAATTTTAACGGTGTTTTCGTCACTAAAAGTGACATATCCTCCTTGTGCTTCCTCTAGCTTTGTAAAAAGCTCTCTCTCACTAGACATAGGCCTGGAACACCCATTATCAGGATACCACCTTGATGAACTTCTAGCTCTTAGTACAGTATGGATGGCTAAGCACTTTAGATCATCCTTTCTAACCTAAACTTTCTTAACCTTGGAAGGTCTAGAAGCTTATCTTTTAGCATTTTGTTGGTCTAGATCCTTCTTCCTTTGAAGGTTCCTATTTTAAACATTTTGAAAATAGTTTTTTCTTTTTGACACTCTTCCCATTTAATGATTTCTTTGTTTGCATTCTTTGGGACTTGATGTCATTGGCCATTTTTCTACAATCTCTTTTTATATGCCCTTCCAAGCCACAACAGTAGCAAGAAAATATGGGTCTTCGTGGTGCTTGGGATTGCATTGCTTCCTTCTAGTTGGTTCATTGTAGAAGGATTGAGTGCCTCTACTAGGATTTCTACTTTGACTAGGTTGTGACCTAGCC
>JAOXJP010254243.1:0-21675 GCA_025762735.1 Platanus orientalis | reverse complement strand
ATATATATATATATATATATATATATCTATATATAAGAATAGAATTGGAACCCCAATAATATATCTATATATTATTACCAAACCCCTCGCTGAAACCTTTCCAATAACCAGTCCCCTTCTTTGGATGAATTCGACCGATCATCTTACATCTTTATAGTTATTAGATCCTTATGATCTTCATAAACTTTATAAAAATCTTTGTTATCTTCACTTTCATTCTTGAATTAACACTGAAATCTCTAATTCTTCTTCTCTTAGGTGTTCTAATCTCTTCTCTTATTGTTGCTATCAATGTACATCTCTAACATCTTCTTCTTCTCTTAAGTGTTCTAGTCTAGCTCTTCTCCTAATATTAATTTAAACAAAATGAATACAAATACAGATGTATTTATATTCACTTCAAGTTGCTCCGTTTTGATGGGTCCGTATTTATTCATTTGAGAACTGTTTTACAGTTTTAACTCTATACAATTAACCTTTTGTGTGAGGACACCGGAGGATAGACAAATTGAGTGTAGCCACCTTTCCCTTTAAATGGGTTCACCGGGGCATAGGGCTTGTAATTGTCAAAGAATCTAAAAGGTTATCAGAAGCGACATAAGCATTAAAAAAAAAAAAAGAAGAAGAAAAAACATAGAAGAATAGGGGGAGAAGGTGAGAAGGAGAAGAAAATCAAACAAATATAACCAAGCATCAACAACCAATATTCAGTATGAAGCTAAAACACTTACAAGATTGAAAACCAAACGAATTTAAATGAATGACTTTGTAAATATAAGTGATAAATAAAAGAATAAAAATCACTTTTATTTTTCCCTCTGTATCTAATCTTACTAACCCAAGAACCAAAAGAATCAATAGAATCCCCTCAATCCAATAAATATGATGAATCGTTGTACTCAAAGACTCTCCCCCATCAAACAATTTGTTGCCTCAAGACAACGAAGAGAGAGAAAAGGAGAGACGAGAAGAGAAAAGCGTCGAAGATTGCCAAGCCAAAGGCAGAACCGGTGTCCGTCGAAGGTGTTGGTGACGGGGCCATCTCCCCATCCTGCATTGAGATGGTAGCTTTTGAAGATGAGCACGACAGCCATGAAAGTGCAAACTTGCTCCATTGCTGCTGAAAGAAAGTAGGATTCTCTGGGAAAGTGACGACAAACAGAGAAAATAAGAAGTGCAGTAGGTTCGGTTGAGGAAGCTAGGGTTTGTAAGGGGTCTATTTTATAGGTATTTTAACGTGTTGTGAGGACCCCATGTTGAATGTGAATCTGTCTGTCGTTACAAGAAATTTAACTCAATATGGAGTTTCGAAAGAGTGTTGGCACGTTCCTTGCTGCATGGGCGGTGGGATCCTAACGGAACCATTCCTACCACGTGGATTATTTATGGTTTCTACAACCTGCGGTCGTTCTTCCATAAATTAGAATTCAAAAAGATATCATATACTAAAATAAAAAAAGAGTTAACAATATACTCTATTGTATCTTGACAAGAATAAGTTGGAAAATGCCCCTTTAGGATTTGGTATGACCCTTTAATGTGCGACCTATAGTAAATAAATTAGTTTGCAGTAACACTGATATGTATCAACTCATAGATATCCGACAGAGATGATTGATGACAGTAGCAAATACGAAATTGTGAGGAGCATGTAATAACAGTAACTGATATGTATCAACTCACAGGTTTTGGTACGTAATAGATGCAGTCCAACAAAATATGTATCGATTCAATATCTGCAATTTAAAAGAGTAAAAGACAACTTATCGTTGGTAATTAAGCACGTATAAACATTGTCTTTAAAGTGATATTTTCCGGCCTGTTGCAGGTACGATAGGCTTGATCAACGATCACTTCCAGGAACACCAACCTCTCTGGTGGACCCCACACAAGTTAACAGAGACTCGTTTGAACAGCTCAGACCCACCTCCAGTGCCAATGGAGCAACAATATAAATACCAATATAAATCAAAAGAACAAACGACAATGAATAGAAAGAAGAAAGACCCTGGTTCGCACGGAATTTTTTCTGTGTGTTTCTTCCTTCTCTTCGTCTTCTATTATAAAAGACGATAATCAATTACACCCATGCTTTGCGAATTTAATCTCAATAACTCTAATTGATTTCTATGATATATTATCATATATTATATCAATTAAATAAGAAACCAATTAAATTGTAACCCATGCCCCGGCCTGGTTCAGCTCGGTTTGGCGCACGCGCGCTTGATGCAAACAAACATCCCCAAACTCCCCTCTCCTCTTTAACCCTATTACCCCTTAGGGTCTTGCCTTTACTGATCAGGTGGATGTTGAAGTTCCCCACTTTCCATGTGGGACTAAACTTTCAAGGCAAAAGTCTTTGGGAGTTGAGTTGTGCTTTGTTTTGGAGGAAACACTAAAACTTTAAATAAAACAATTCATTCAAAGTTCCCTCCAAATCTTTTAACACACTAATGGGCTTAAGTTATTTATATGGGACTATTTGGTCCACACAAATACACAGCCCATAATACACCAGTGAGACTTTCCTACGCTCGGCGTATGCAAACCCCTAGGTCAAAGGGGGCCCACATCAGCATTAGAAGTGATGTACACAGACCCCAAAAAGTGAAAATCACTTTTGGTGCTGGTGCTTCCCCCCGCTTGAACATCGGCGGACAGGGGCTCAGGTTAGGGGTCAGCGTATAAAATCCTCACCGATGATACACACATGATTCATTTTGAATCTTACATATACTTTAAATATAACAAAGGGCAGGTGTCGGGGGAGAAAGAAAAGTAATACAAATGAAAGTATTTGAAACCACTTCTATGTTGAATAGACAGTTTCCATACTCAGAAATTTCAGTCGGAAGCTCTACCCTTGAAGCCTGATGTATGAACAAAATGGAAATGACATCGAAACCTAAAAGGAGATACTAGGATTGACCAGAGTACACCTACAAAAAAGCGCCGACACCTACAAATGCACATGAAGAAACTGGAAGGAAAAAAAATTTAGATCATAAGATTTTCTTCTAGTTATAGCCTTTTTTCTTATATATAGGTTAAACAAACCAAAATTTTATTAAGAGGAAGAAAAATAATTAGAAAATGGCATTGAAGAATGTATGCCTACCAAGAAGGAAAGGTTGTAACTTAATGAATTTAGTTCAACTTTGCATAATTTTGATTGAGGCCTGAAGTAATTTTTATCAAAATCAAGTAAATTTGATGATTACATCCTTTCTATAGTATAATCTTTCCTTGGATCCTGTCTGCTAGAATTTATAGTTCTTTATATGACTTCCAGATTCTTTAAGTAGCAAGAGTCTTTGTTCTTTTCCTCTGCTTCTGTTGGCAAGAACAGCAAGTTTTATCAGCAGGATATGGGATTCAGTATTCTGTAGATCAATCAACACCTGGATTAGAAATAGGGAAAAAGGATTTACAATTCCCCACCTCACCAGTCAGTCATGCTGCTATAAACGGTACAAAGTAGATGGAATTGTTCTCTTTTGGGAGGAATACTGACCCTGCTCTTGTTGTATTTGTATCTTGGCTACAAAATATTTGTGAGTACTTATATATTAAACAAACAATAACCATAAATCAATCAATTATAAAATAAAATAAAATATAATTCTGTGTTTGTCTGCCTCCTGTAATGAAATCATCTCATTTTGAATTCCGATGAAATTTGAAGCCATAAGGTGATGTTCAAAATGAACTCATTTAGATTCATATTGATTTGTTAACTAAAATTAGGAATGGATTCATCTTAGGGTTTTAATAAACTGAAATGATTTTGTCATCATTCATATTTTGGTGATGAATGGAGATCAATCCATTTCTGTTGGAGCTCATATGCACTCAGGTACTATGGCAAACCAAAATGAAATGGTTTCATTCCAAGTGAGCCAAACACAGTGTAAAAGACTAAAATCTAAAGTAAATTAGGATGGTATTTGTTGATGAAGATCCAGCTGCAGCTCATCATCCTCTAGCTCTAACATCTCTTCAAATTCAAACTGGGGAGAAAGAACCCCTTCTTGAGATAAAACCCTTTGTTTTAAGAGGGAGAGAGAGATGGGCCACATGCCAGTCACCATGGAGTTAAATCTTGACATGCCCTAGAGAGAATGAGAGATGCACCCACTACATCATCATCAAAGTTTTATCACAATTCTACATGAATCCTAGTTCAATATACCATTCTATCTAGGGACGTATCTTTCATTAAGCGTGCGTCTTCAGGTCAGTTCTCATTACCTTAATTCATGTTCGTTTTGGCCTCTTCCCTCATCAATTTAGAGTTTATAACCTATACCAAGGCAGGTTCCTTTGCATTGATACAGTCAACAATCAGCATTGGATATCACCATATCATCTCAGTTGACTTTCCTTTTTGCTATCATCTATAGATACTATTCTAATATTCCTATGGATACTCATCTGAATTCAACTCGTAACCCTTTATCCCAATGACTCAGGGACGACTACAGTAATCATGTTTCACCATCCTACTTTATCTAGGGCATATGTTCTATTAGATCATAAGCTATGATGTCTTTTCTCCCTACTTCGACCCCAAGTCCTTGGCCTTCCCATCTTTTTAGTGCCACTATTTATCACTGGGGCATCCATTGGTCTTTGTTGTAGACTGAACCATCTCGAACTCAAAGTCTTTTCCTTCATCTTGTCACCTATTGGTGCCACCCCTAAGTTCTCGTGATTGTATTCCTTTTTAATATTGTCATGCTTTCATCTTAGCATCATCATCTCAAATACATTCATTCTATTTATGAGTTGTTTCTCAATTGCCCAACATTCTTCTCCATAAAGTATGGCTGGTATTATAGTCATCTTATTTAATTCCCCTTCGATTTTGTGCATTGAACCCACGGCACTCCAGAAACCTCTTTACTTCATCTAATTCTATAGGCATCATCTTCTTCAACCTCTCCCTTCATATGGATGATATACCACGATAATGAAAATGGTCACTCCAGGGTATCTCTTGGTTATCAATCTTAATTATTCCATTGTTTCCACTCCTACATTTGCTAAAATTGAAATCTATATATTCTGTATTAGACAGACTTATCTTAAAATTAAACCTTTTAATTCTAAAACATCACTCCAGATTGCTTACTTGGCATTTATCCCCTAGGCTCATCAATCAAAACTACATATTCAACAAACAAGAAATGCCCTGGTTGGAGCAATGTTAGGAAGAAAATGTTCTGTGATGACAAAGTGCCTGTAGTATTTATGGTGAATTATAAGATGACAGATGTTGTGTTTGCAGTTCAAAAAAGTGTTCAGGTGTAAAAAAAAAAGAGACAACAAATTCAAAAACACATCATGTGTTAATATATGGCACGCCTACATAGGCCTGTGTCAACACAGACAATCATTCTTATGCTTAAAAAAGACTTTCTTAATCTCCCTCCTAAATCCCATTTATTAAAAAGCTCGATCTATTTAGGTTGCTCTCTCTTTCAACTGAGCCCACGAGGTTCATCTTCAAGTGGGTCATTGCCAAATTCTGTCTGTTGGATGGGCCAAAAGCACAAAAACCTGAAATAGTGCAAATGAAAGTTGTTTGGGCACTTGGAGTCATACTTTGGTATGTAACAAAATGGATGTTAAGCTGTTTAGACTCCAAACCGATCCACATCGAAGGGTTATCTGTGCAAGAATAATTGGTTAAGCGGTGTGGCTTGGCCCGAATTCCCCGACTAATGTCGCTGATTGTTAAATTGGAGATAGAAGATTCAACTAATACAGTGGGGGTGTTTGACTTAGCTCGGTGTGTTTAAAGCCTTAAATTGTCGTGGTGGGGAGGTTAGGGATGAAATTATGTAGAATGATGTTTTTGTTGGCCTAATTCTATTAACTTGGCAATACCATGTGGTAATGTTGCATAGTGGGTAAGTCTCTCTTCTGCTTCTACTGAGCTCCAATTCCTCCCTACCCATCTCAGGCAGTATTTCTCCCCTTGTTGAACTCTGTTTAAGGGTGGCTTCAGTTTTGTGGATGACCATACTTCGTTAGATATGGTGGCAACAGGAGGGTGGAGGAATCTCAAGCTTTGGCAATGCTACAATTTTGAATTCAAGCCTAATATTTTTATGATGCTAAGACATCTTTTAGGAATGTGCATGGCTTGGGTGGAAAAATAATATTTATAGTGAAATCTTGAGAAGGTGTGATGTGGGCAGCCTTTGGCAATCTATTGTTTGCAAGAGGTATGGTCAGGATTCAAATGGATGAAACTGTAACTTGGCAGCTAACATTACACCTTTATCTTTCTCATGATCCATTTATTGCTCCTCCATTTCCACATAAAAAATATGCAAATAGGTAGTGCCTCCTTGTGTCAAGGCCTTTACATCGGTTGCCGGTCTTGATCAGATTAATATTATGGACATGCTGCAAATGAGAAGACCCCACAAGGCCTTATATATCCCCCACACATATGTCCTTTAAGCATGTAGGATGGGAACTTGGGGAGCAGATTCTTGAGAGCCATATGAAACCACTTTTTTTAAAAGAAGATTTGACTCTTGAGTAATCCTGTAAAAATTAACAGATCTCCTGCTCCAATGGAATATTGGCTTCTGAAGCCTCATATGGGGGATATGTAACAAGAGGAATAGGCAAATATTTAAAGTCTTGATAAGTGAATGAGGTGAGGTGGTGGATGCCACTTCTTGGCTAGTTGGGTGTTATGTTTGTCGAATTTAAATAGCTTTTTATTAATAACTTGAGACAAGATTGGTCAATGTACGTATTTGTTGGGAGTTAATACAAAAAAAAAATTCAACCTAGTTAAACAAGAAGAAACAATAATAATTAAAACAAAACAATCAAAACTATAAGCATACTACAAGAACATAAGATTCACGTGGAAAACCCTAAATTGGAGAAAAACCACGGAATTATAGAAAAAACTTTATTATTTGGAGAAGATTATAAGAGTTCTTTCTCATTCTCTCACAAATTAATCACTATTTTTTTACAATATTTTTCACTCTTTTAAACCCTAAACAATAATAGAGATCTTATATAAATAATACAAATTGATCCCACCATGAAACACAAGTTTATTTACGAAAAATTCTATTTTTGTTCCACTATGAAAGCTCAATCCTAAATCAATCTTGGATTGAACTAGATGCTTGACTCAATCCGCAATTGATGATCTGTGATCGATATTAGAATAATCTAGGATCGAACTGACAGTTCTTTGGTTTTCTATAATCTGTGTAACCAATTGTATCCGGATCGATTTGACACTACTGGAACTCACTTCTAAGGTGATTCAAAGTGTTTATTGTTTTCTATTCATTTCGTGCTTAATGCTTTGAGACAGCCATTACCCCATGTATTAACCATAGCACTATTATTAAACCATAAGTACTTTATTCACTATCTAGTGATTGACGATCAATCTTCCTTAGTTTGCTTAGCTTAGGAAATACAAGAAATTTTGAACAATTATGTTATGTGATTAAACTTATCCATGATTCTTTATGACCCTACTGCATACTAACACATGATGTGTTTTGGACACCTACATTTTCAACCGAACACTTTTTTGACACTTTTAACCCTATACACAGTCAGCTTGCGGCATGGTTACATAGGGTCGCAAGCAATTTTTTTCACGTAACATTAGTCTTGTAAAATTTTAAGTACTCTGAAAAAGTTGGATAGAAGTCCACACAAATTCTGGTAAAGAGTTGTTTCTTTCAAAAAGTCTTTATGACTCCATCTTTCCACCACACAAAGTAACTTTCGGTGTACCTTGCACTCCATTGGGTCCTGCCATTTACACAGTATCAGCTTTATGCAGCCCTCTCTCGTTCTCTCTTTGGATGGGAATTGAATTATTAGACCCAGTACATGACCTTTTTTTTTATTATTATTATTTTTTAAAGAGAATTATATATTACTGAAAAATTGGGAGCATTTGCCAATGCCATTGCATCTGCCCCAATAGCTTGGTTAAGCCACTTAAGCTGGGACCTAGACCATGAACTAGACATAGCGTGGGAAGGTTAATACTTCGCAGTATAATGAGCAACTATGTTTGCATCCCTATGGCAGAACCCAACTTAAACTTCATCAAAAATTTATAAAAAGTCCATAAAATTCTTTTCTTTATAATGGTCTAATTTTCCAAGGAGGAGTTTGATAATATTTCTTCATAGTTTTGATTATATTCAAAGCCTCACCTCCATTGCTATCTTTTCTTCTTTTTTTTATTTGGTAATACGCATAAAATATATTAAGGCGGACAGAACCCGAAATAGAAATAAACTTAGACACAGGGATCCATAACTAAAATGTACTCCTTGTCAAATTTAACCACCATTAATCATAGTAAACCAACATTCAAATTGTGAAAACCTCCCCCCAATGAATAGTGTTTTGTGTAGCTGGTTCTAAGTAGGTAGGATAAGGGTTTGTTGAGTTGAGTTTATGAAACTAGAACACATGCCAGGCACATTAGTGAACCAAGTTACACATCATGGCAATCCTCCTACCAATTACTTAAATCAAACAAATAATTGGATGGCAAGGATTATTTAAATGTTTTTCAATTGTAGTGCCTCTCCAGGAAAGATGACATGTGACATGGTAGGACTCAGGTTTCAAACCCCATGGCAGCAATTTCGCAATGGATTGCGTTGGCATACTACTAGCAGTGGGGGGTTGCTGATGCTACAGTGGGCCTGCGTGACCCACCAAAAAAAATGTTTTTGAATTGTTAAGCGGCCGATCATATACTTAGACAGTCTTGATCGCCCTATCTCTATTTTGTTGTTGTTATATAATCTTTTCTTTGGGTCAACTCATTTCCCAAGTTATTTGTCTATGACATTGCAATGAAACCTTATCCCATAAGATTTTCTTTTGGTCAACTCGCTTACCAAGATTCCCCTGTATGACACTTATGGGTCATTATGGGAGAACATTAAGTCGGAAAGGGTTAAAGTCAGTAGCGGGTCGCTTTCACATTAGCTTCATTAACTTTTTAATTATTAATGAAAAGAACCCATTCATTTTTTCTCTCTCTCTCGTATTAGAGACAAATCAAAGGGGTGAATAAAACGAGAGTCGATTGTATCCGCTCTTCTTACTGTCTGCCCCTCTCTGCACCCTGTCGGGGGAGGGCACATCAGTGCATCACTTGTCGGTGCTGATGTGTCCTCCCCCTACAGGGTGCAGAGAGGAGCAGACAATAAGACGAGCGGATACAATCCACTCTCGAATAAAACTGAGGACATGCTGGGATATGTGGTAGATCGTGCTGAGCTAAAAGTCATGCTCATGCTCAACATCTTTGTGCATAACACCAAACGTACAATTGGCCGGGGGTAGAGCCAGGATTTTCACGTTGGGGGGGGGGGGGATCACATCAAAAAGGGAAAAATATCCCTAAAAAGTGTAAATCACTTTTCAACATTATATGTTATTGTTGGTAGCGGACACACTGCTAGCACCCATTAAGGGCCTGAAATCCTTTATGCCACCCCCCTTGTGCGACTTTTGAGGGTCACACAAGGGGGAATCAATTCAATTTTTGGGATGTCACTTCACCTCCAAAAATTGAATTGATTCTCCCCCCTCCCCCCCGGTGTGGTCCTTGAGAGTCGTCACAAGGGGGGTGGCGCAGATGATATCAGCCCGGGCTGCAATGGCTCCAAGTGGTGCCCACCCAAAAAAAAATGGATTGAGGAAATCAACACAAAAATATAACCATAAATGTATACATTATTTTATTTTTTTTAAGATGGGATGAGTTTGAAATTCGTGCCCACCTTGAATTTTTTTTTTTATTACTACAATAAGATTGGGAATATTTGGGTTATATTTCCAAGGATCTAGGTTCACTTTATTCCTACAAGTTTTTGAGTGTTATTTTCTGTATCCAAATAAGGTTTAAGAAGGGCTTCTCAAGCCATTGCTATTTACAGGAAATCTTCTGCTTTAACCTATAACTTATTGTACTTAATTGTGTTGAATTGCAGACAGTGAGAGGTTGCCAGGGGCATCCAATGCTTCTTGAAGTGATTGCCAGCTTACTGCGCAGGAAGTCTGAAAGGAACTGGGAAAATGTAGAGAAGGATCTGTCGCAAGGTTCCATTTTAGAATCCCATAAAAATATTCTAGATTGTCTTGCAATCAGCTTACAATTCTTGGATCATGATGTTCGAGAGTGTTTTTTGGACTTGGGTTGCTTTCCTGAAGGCCAAAGGATCCCTGCCTCTACACTAATAGATATTTGGGTTGAAATCTACAAATTAGATAACGAAAATTCTGCCTATGACAACCTCGATAAGCTTTCCGATCGAAATCTTGTCAATCTAGTTGAAAGCACAAGGTATGTTGGGTTTCTTTTGTCTCTCTAGTGAAGTTATTAAATTTCATTCCATGTGTTCACTACTAATTGCATGTGACTTTTCTCTCTTTGTTGATTTCCACTAGTTGTCTCTTTCAAAATTCTGATGATTTTTGTCCTATTTTTAGTTATTAAAGTTCAATATTTAATTGTATAACATCTAATAAATAAAGCTAAAAATAAGAAAAACGGTAAGGGGGGCAAGAATTGAAGAGGAACTCACGTCCAAAAATATTTATAATTAGCATGATCTTAGTCTAGTTGAGGTGAGAACCCGGAAGAATAATTGTGTTCACAGGGAATTTGAACTCACGACTTAAAACGTGCTTTGATACCATCTTAAATAAAATAATTAATCGTCTCTCCTAAAACCTGAAGGTTGTAAGAGAGGATAGAGTGAATAAACTTATTATATTTCAATACTCCCCCTAAGGAGGGACGCTAGGTGCGAGTCATACCATCTTAAATAAAGCAATTAACCATCTCCCCTAAAACCCTATGGTTGTAAGGTTAGAGTTAATAAACTTGATATATTTCAACAGATTCTACCTATTGCTTAAATTGATATAGTGACTTGGTGGAAGGAGACTGCATACATACATTGATAGATAATATGTATATGCAGATTTTCCACAACTAACTAAAATCCAAATCACAAGAATGATGGAATTTAGGGAGAAATTTTCCTTAACAATTTGAACCTCATAATTGAACACTTACTTTGACCAACTATTTTCTTAATTTTGTAGCTGTTATATTCTTCAAACAACAGATTGGCATGGTGTTAACAAGACCTGTCCAATTGTGGATAATGTATTTCTCTATGAGCAACAAAGTTCTCCTTGTTTATCAGGAAAGAAGCAGGGGAGCTTGATAGTGACTTAAATAAATTAATCGTTGTCCAGCATGATTTGCTTAGAGAGTTGGCTATCTACGAGAACCGGAAGGAGAGTAAAAGACTTATCATTGACAGAAGAAAAGGCCTTGCTGAGAGCTGGAGGGAAGAAGCACACCGGCATCCTGGTGCACGCCTTGCCTCTATTCACACAGGTTTCCTCATCTTCATTCTAGCATACAAAAATGTTACATCTATGTTTGATATATTTTTTTCTACATTATATTTACAGCCTATGGTTTGCAGATGAGGCGTCTTCCACAAGCTGGTGCGACATGGAACTACCCGAAGTTGAGGTTCTAATTCTGAATTTCTGGGCGACAAAGTATACCTTACCTCCATTCATGGAGAAAATGGGGAAGTTGAAGGTTCTGATCATCTCAAACCATGGTCGCAACCATGCCAAACTAAGAGATTTTTCAAGACGTAGTTATATGTCCCGTCTAAAGAGACTTCGGTTAGAGAAGGTTTCAGTTCCTTCTCTTAATGAAATAATGATTCCTTTGGAAAATTTGCAGAAGATATCATTGAAAATGTGCGAGGTTGGCCAAGCTTTCAAGAACTGTACCATCAATATCCCCCATATGTTGCCCAATCTCATAGAGATTAACATTAACTACTGCAATGATCTGGTAGAATTGCCTCCAGGGATCTGCGATATCGTCCACCTACAAAAGCTTAGCATCACCAATTGCCATAAGTTATCTGCACTACCCGAAGGAATTGGAGGTATGACACATTTAGAGGTGCTAAGGCTGCATGCCTGTACAGGATTGTTGGAGCTGCCGGACTCATTAAGAAGACTCCAAAAGATAAAGTTCCTTGATATATCTGAATGTTTGAACATAAAGAAGCTGCCTGAAGGGATGGGTGACTTGCATGGTCTGGAAAAACTCGACATGAGAAAATGCCAAGAAGTGAAGGAGTTGCCCATTTCGGTCAGATATCTTGGGCACCTTAAGCATGTGATTTGCGACGAAGGGACAGCCCGTCTTTGGAAATCTCTCCAAGAGGACCAAAACCATTTCTCCAAGCTGAACATAGAAGTGCGTAAAGAAGACATCAACTTGGATTGCCTCGGTGTTGATCTTAGAAGCCTCAACCTTCACTGAGGAGGATATTTTCTTGTAGAAGCAGAGGTAAGTGTCTTCGCTATGTATTTTTGTCACATTCTTTGCGTAGAGGGACATAACTATATGTTTTGTGCTGATGTGCCTTGCCCTGAATGGCATTGCACTAACCGCATAGCACTTTAATTATGTAATAGACAATCCTTATCTTTATTTACTAATAATCCTATCTTTAAACATAGGGATCGAACAACTATTTTTTTTTTTTATCAAAATAAGGACTAAGTTTTGTGACTAAATAAATGTGTGACCACACTTTGTCCTGACACATGGTATTATAAGGTTCAAAGTGTCAAAAAATATGTGTATTCAATTGAAAGAATAGTACCCAAAAAGACACCAAATTCAAGAAACACATCATGTGTCAGTTAGTGGTGCACGCCACATGGTCACAGAAAATTTTGTTTGTGGTGTGAATAGATATTGGATTAAAGGTTGGATTATTTGAAAATAGAACACTGATTTGTTAGACGAATCATTTAGTAATTTACCGGGAAAAACAAAAGACGAATCATCTAGCAGGGCGCTATAAAGTCTAGGTGGTGGCTCCACTTGTGAGTGATATGTTGGTCAGCTAAAGGAGGGTGATATATAGAGCTTTACATGGGCCAGGATTGGGCTTGCTTTTGCTAAGCTTTAATCCGGTCCACTTGTATAATGAGCTTAAAATTAAGCACTGGTTTAGTCCATCGGCTGACTTACAGGGCCCAATCCCAGCCCTTATATCAATATTTAGCCAAGCTTTACTTGTAAATGGCCAAACCCGGCCTTCCAAACAGTGGTTATTTGCCTTCCCCTCGGGATCCTCTTTGGCAGTTGCCAAAGGATTAATATCTAGTGACCACGATAGAGAGCAAGACATGTGATATAAGAGCAAGACAAATGGTTCAAAAATTTGGATCAGGAGTCTGGATCGGCCATGACCATCCCAATCTGAATCGGGAATGGATCGGCCAATCCAAGGCTTCAAAAATTATATAATAACTTCAAGGATTGGCCGAACCAATCAGATCATGGATCAGATCCCTTGAAACCATGGCAAGACATGACCAAACAAAATGTGTGGCAACGACATTTCTATGATTAATACACCGGAAGCTTTAAAAAGATTCGTACAAGGCTAAACAATATATATATATATATATATATATATATATATATATATTCTCTGTGACCAAGCGTGTGATTACACCATGGGCTGACTCTTGATCTATACAGGGTTAAAAGGGTCAGAAAGTGTTCAATTCAAAAGCAAAAAAACATCCAAGGAGAGGCATCAATTTCAAAACACATCACATGTCAGTCTAGTGCATGTCAAACATGGTCACATCAATTTTGTCACCAAAACAAATGTTACATGACCAAAAATTGTCTGTAACCCTCCATGACCATGCTGCAGTCTGACACATGGTGTGCATGGTGTGGGCCTCGATTTTTCGCACGACGAATGGACTTCTTAGAAAAATGATCCACTTATCATGGGCCTAACATGATGATTTGGAGTTGCCACCAGCCTTTTTAAAGATGTGACTGGACTTCTACGTTTGAAAAACAAAATTTTACTTTAAAATTCTTTTGAAATATCTAACTCCATTTCAAACTAGTCGACTCAGAGGTTCTGGACAAGCGGTTCGGTTATGAACCAGGGAAGATGTTAGGCACCCTGGTCCATCCGTATAGACGGTTACCTACTTAAATCGGTTCAATTTTAGGGTCTAATTTCTCTGTACAATGTGTGCAAGAGTGCATTCTATTTTTTGAAACATATGCAAAGTGATTCATCTTACTAACTAGGTCATATGCGTATGTGACTTGGGTGTAATTAAACCAAGTTTTTTTTTTATCTATTAAACCATTTATGTAATCTAACAAAGATAGATTAAAGCAAAAAAGTTAAAATGCTTACTTGGAGCTACTACCCTCGTGACCAAATAGACCGGAAAGGATTAGTAGACATCATATGAACAAGATGATACAAACATAATAACTCAAAAGAAATTGGATGAAAAAAAGAAAAAAAAATGAGGAGAACGAACAAACAAATTTGGATCGCCTCAATTGGTTTGGGAATGGATTGGTTTAATTCAGGTTGGGAGTGACTCATCATGGCTTGATTTGGGTTTGATTTGATTTGGTCTGAGTTGGAATGGATTTGGCCGGATAGGTATCATGACATCATTAATCAATGCTACTAAGAGTTTTCCGTAAATACATAAAGGCCATATGAACATGTCATAATAAATGTACAGGAGTAAATACGTATGAATTTATTAAAGTATGCTTTCTATGGTACCATATCACGTACTACATGTATAATGCTTAGATATATCTCCACTTTAAAGTGTAAATGATTATTAGAACCTGATGAAGAAAGACCTGCTACAATGACTTACATATTTTGTATTATATGAAATAATGCATTATTTAATTTACCAAGATTTAGAAGATACAACAAGATTTTTAAACAAGTAATGTATAGTGATTGTCTTACATAACTAAGTAAAGAAAATAATTTATATAAATAGTATAATATTTTAAAGAGGAAGGTAGATATGTGAGATATTTCCAAGTGATCCACCAGTTGCTATGCTTGGTCTCATGGGTAGTGATGAAACATGAGTTTTATTGGAATGCTACTTCTTTTTTATTAGAGAAGTATCTAGCACGTGGATATCCCCCTTCTTTTACTTCCTTTTTCTTTTTCTTCATTCTTCTACATCTTTCTAATTTTTTTTATTATATATATGTACAGACACTCTATAGATCCACGGGATCACGGTGGGATGACGAGAGGGTCAGCAAGACAAGGAGAAAGTGAACTGGGCATCTAGTTACATGCTTTAGCATCGCAGCATCTGGTTGTTATATAATAAAATAAGGAACCATATAAAAATGATGAAGGCATACATATATTCTTAACAGAATGATGATGCTTCTTAAACAATACAATTAAAATGCCATGCGTATTACTACGAATAACTATATATATATATATATATATATATATACATATATATGTATATATATGTATACATATACATATATATATACATATATATATCTATACATATACATATATATATATATATACATATATATATGTATATATATATATATATATATTTGGGACTTGAAAGTTTGATCCATTATAATGTATGCTTTTTGGTGAGGTTGTTATTTATATACTTCGTAAGTTCAAAGTTAGAACTTGGAAAAGTATTATCTTTGAATGATGATAGGATTGTGTATAAAAGACCTAAACTATCATAGACATCTTATAGCAAATGCCTACGAGCAAAAGATTACCTGAGAAAGAACAATGATGAAATTTAATGAAGTCAACTTCAGAGTATCTTTTTATTATTTTTTATTGTTCATTCTTTTATCTGTTCAAAACATGTATCTCCACACAAATGTCGTCCCAAAACTTCACATATCATCAATCATCTTTCCCTACCTTGATGGTGTCATATTTATGGAAATCTTCCAAGGCCTTTTCACACTCTTGTTTCATCGCTGAAGAGACATCCGAGCTTTCCCACCTATGGAGCTTGCTACCATACATATTGATGCAGTATGCATGTAGGTTAGTGGGTGTGTGCACAGGAGACAGGAATAAAATTGATAAAGTAATGCATAAAAAAATAAACAAGATTCCTACTCGCAAGTCCACATGCTAATTCAAGTGATTTTTTAAGTTAAGCTCATTATGCATGACAAGAGTTAAAGCCTACAAAGTAATAAACATAATTATACCTAAGTAACATGAGATGAATAGCAACTAATTTAGAGATTAATAAAGTGTCGGGTTGCTGTCCAAAATTCTGTAGGTGCTAAAGTGATGAGAAAGTGATAAAAAAATGTAAATAACAAAGGGAAGGTAGCTGATAACCAAAGGTTTTATCCAAAGACATATGAAATAAGGTTTTAAATAAGATTAAGGTTGAAAAGGAGATGCCAAAGGGCTGGGAACATACTCAGAAATTAAAGCTATCAGCCTTAACCTATATCACGTGAAGTCACCAAATCACACCTATAAAGGGGATTCAATTCAAAGCCAAAAGTAAAGAAACTGACCCTGATCTTGAGCTATTCAACTCCTTGTGGCATTAAGGGTAAGAATCCAAGTGATTTATGACCAAATATCACAGTGGAGATGAGTGTCGAAATCTGCCCTGCTGAAATAAGGGTGCCACCAGCCTATTTGTTGACATAGGTGCAAGTTTGGATTCTCAAAAGCTTTGGGACTGATTCTTCTTCCCTTAGTGTCGCCCAAGGATTACCATAACCCTGTAAAAACCTCACAGCCAAACCCCTAATGGATAGGAGATGGGTTCAAATCTCCCAGGATAGCTACATGACCCTGTTTTAACGTCCGAATCCAATGAAATCAGGTGGGACCCTCTAAAAACTTGCTGTCAGTGTAGGAGATGGCATGCTATAGGATTGTCCAGGTCTCTACCACATCCCCATAGAAGGACTTTGCTTGATTCTCAAGGGTTGAAGAGCAGTAACCAATCTCGTACAGGAGCTTTCTAGGTGCTGTTCACATCTGAGGCTGTTAGCTGTTGAGATATCTTGCCTCAAAACAGATCCAAGGTTGTTATGGCTGCTTGAATGTGATCGTCCAGCTCTTATGAGGTTATTATAAGGACTATTTTGATCAGAAACTCCAACAACAAGAGATGAGGTTGATCCTTGTATGTAGAAATTACTTCCAACCTTCAAAATTATAGAAATTAACAAAAAGGAAGAAACATATGAGAAAGGGGAAAAAGATCCTTTAACCCGGGAAGGGAGTGGCCTCCACCACTAGCATTAAACTAGGTGGTGGTCTAGATCCATTCAAGGGTTTTGAGGAACTCCAACCTGCAGCAACAGAAGGTAGAAGATGCCATGAGAGACCAAAACGTGAACAATTTTCTTGTTCAATTTTCAGTGTCTCCAAAACTCTTTGTTGTGGGCTTTTATAGAGAGTCCCACGCCTAGGGTAAATCAAAATAGAAATCCCTCCCTCTTATTACAAAAACATCCCTTACTCAAAAGAAATAGCAAAAACACCCCTAAACATGTATTATGACTAAAGTACCCTCCCTACATGTGACATAAAATAAAAACATGTAACCCTAATGGAACCAAAACATGGGTGTCATCCTCTTACATCGCCTCTAGTAGACTTAGAACTCTTTCATGGATTTGATGTCCTCATCAAGATCCTCATATACAATGTCCCAACACTCTTGAAAAAATAGCATTAAGAATCCCTCCAGGCCCAGCAATTTGTCTTTACCTATACACGTGATTGCATGCATAACCTCCTCCACAGAAAAAAGGCTTATCAAGATTTAGAGCTACCTCATCTTCAATCCTTAAAGAGAATAAGTTTGGTAGTCTTGGTTTAGTACCCCCTTCTTTTCAAAATCATGTACCTCTTGGCCTTAAATTAAATGGACAATGATGATATGTTATTTTTTCTTTTTCTTCCATTTGCCACCCTATGAAAGTATTTGGTTTCCATCCCCCTTTTTTAGCCATTTACATTTTATTTTTTAACTCTAATAAATAACTTCGCATTCCATTTTCATTAGTAGTTAACCCCTCATTCCCCTCCTTACTTTGAGTGGAGGAGATAGGTGGCCCCTATCCATAATTTTGCGATCAATGGATTCCACCTCACTCCATATTGATTCTTTTTTCTCTTTAAGGTGCCCAAATGTGTTATTGTTCCATACCCTCAATCTCTATTTCCAGTGTTGCAACTTCTTCATAAAACAAAATCCCTCATACCCTTCCACATGTGCTTCATGCCACCATTCGTGAATGCAATCCATGAACAGTGGATGTGTTACCCACATATTCTCAAAACGGAACAGAATATGACCATATTTTACTTTTGATATATTTAACATTACGGGCCAATGGTCCGATGCTATTTTGGGAATATCTTCTTGAGTGAAGTGAGGGTCCCTCTTCCCAATAGTTTGGTACCAAGAATTTGTTCAGTCTTGAAAAGAGAGAATTTTCTTTCCCATCCGTCCATGTAAAGTTTGCATCGAGTGAGGGGGAATCCCATAGATCACATTGGTTGATAACGTCATTGAAATCTCTCGTACTTCAAGTGATATTGTTTGGCCTATTTTTCTCATGCATGAACCTAGTAACATTAAAGTCCCCTCCAATCATCAACAGACCACCCCATTGAGCTCGAATTTGCAATAGCTTATCCCAAAACTTTGGTCTATTTTGGGGCCTACACGGACCATAAACACCAGATAACATCCATTTGAAAACGGAAGTAACTTCAATCACCTTAATCGAAATAGTGAAATTCCCCATAAATTCACCAACTTTCAAAATTTTGGTAGGATCCCAAGCAATGAGAACCCCTCCTCCACATGTGCTAATAATAGGGAGGGCATACCATTCGGATAACTTTGATCCACAAGAGTTTTTCACTAATTGTTGATTCACAACTTCTTTCTTTGTTTCCTGAATAATGACAATTGTTGGTTTGTATTTTAAGATACACATTCCTGCACCGATCTTCTCTTCCTTACACCTCCCAACCCGCGTACATTCCACGTTATAATCTTCATGGATGAAGACATCTTTTTCCCCTTGTAGCCCTCTTTGTCCCTTCAGTGTGCTCAACATTTTCCTTGTCCTTCATTTCCCATCTCAAGTTTCTGATTTCCCACAATCCCCTAGTATTTTTGTTTCCCAATATTTTGGAGTTTTCCTTCACCTCCTCAATATTATCAAATAGCTTGACTTATTACCCATCTTTATTATGCACAGATAACCCAAGCCTCTCAATTAACAAATCCACAATTTTCCTGTTTGACATAACTCTGGTAGAGCTTTCTTCATCAAGATTCCTATTACCTTGTCGACAATTAAAACCACATTCTCCCTTTCTACCAGGAGACCATCAGTATGGCATTCCACAGTCTCATAATGGAAACTTTCATTTGGCTGGGATGCAAGGCATATGTAATTCTCGGTAGACACAGGCATAACATTATGTGGAACAAGTGAAGTAATTAAAGGTGAACAAATAAAATTTTTAGGCAGGGAGTTGGGAGAAATAGGTGAGGAAAGACAAGGAGTATATGATCAATTGTGTGAAACAAAATTAAGAACAAAAGATTGAGAAATACCTGGGCCCTGAGTAGAGAGGTGGTGTTGATGTTCGAAACCCGTTGAATCACTAGAGTTCCAACCTTCTATAACCACCACTTGAATTGCTCTATCGATTAAATCCAGAGATGGCATCAAGAAAATCCCCTCTGAAGAATCATCATAGTTAACCAAGCCCTTTCCACTCTCAGGGGTGAAAAGCTCATGAGGCCCAACATGCTCCTCCTTTGAATAATTGACCTTAGTCATATATTCCAAACAACTCGAGTCCTCAAACCCTTGCATCTAGGCATTGTCACATTATTGATTCATGCTGGCCGAAAGAATTTATAGTATGCTAATTGCAATTTGTCTAATTTTGGCTTCTTCGAGAGAAAAAGATAAGGAAATTTGAAGCTTTAATCCTAAGTCTTAGTCTACACTAACTAATAATTTTGTATATGAAATGTCACAAAAGTAATCCTAGAGGGGGTGAATAGGATTTATAAATTAATTTGTCTCTTTTTAATTTACCTTGTGGTTATATTTAATTCCTTTTACAATTTGTTCACATAAATGAGTGTGTGCTTCAATGTGACTACTCAAGAATAATATCAAACATATGCTAAACAAGAATAGTGTAGAGTATAGCAATGAGGAGACAAACAACCACACAATCATAAGCCACAACACAAGATTTATAATGATTTGATACTCGGGCCTACGTCCACTCTTTTAAAGCTCACTACCGAGCTTAAGTATATTTCATTTGGGTACTATTAGAACCTAGGTCAATATACAAACCCTACTACTTGCTCACAAGCAAGCCAAACTACAACACTCGGTGTCTCCGGCTAATGTGCTCTACCTCCGGTGTCTCTAATGGAAGTTGTCAAGCTTTAGGTGTCTTCGGCAAAAGCCAAGCAATAGAATAAATGAATATGAATGCAAATAAATGCAAAGTCAAGTAAATATTACAAGCATATGGTTGATGTTGCTAGTTACTCAATATGTGGGATGCTCCTTGTTGAGCTAATGTACCTTAGCTACCTACAAGCTCCAAGTACTTGGCTCTAGTGCTCCTTGAGCTCAGCCAAAGGTAAGTTCCTTTTGAAAAAAGTGTTCACCACAACCTCTCCTCAATAGTATGAGTGTAGCTCAATAGGAGAGAAGAAATAAGAGATAGTAATGTAGAATGCTAGCTACTACAGCTCAAAAATCTGTAGGCAATGGAGGTTTACATAGTGAAAAGGGCTCTCAAAATAGTATGTCTCTTATCTCTCTCAAAAACTAACTTAGAGTATTGGAGGAATTACTTACCCTAAAGGGAAAAGCTCTTTTATAGTGGGGAGGAGCAACATTGGCCTTACGATGAGCATATGGCAATTAAGGAGTGAATTTGGGCCTTTAGATTAACCAAAACATGGTTCAAATTTCAAAAATCTTTCCTAAATTTTCGTAATTTTTTTTCCAAAATTATCCTCCAAACCGATTTGGGGTTTCGCAATCAGTATGGGGTCCAAATCAATTGTGAAACTAGCAATCAATTTGGGATGCCTTTTATGTCCAAAATCGATTTGACTGTTTGCAATCGGTTTGGGTTCTGGGAAATTTTCTCAAACTCATACCAAAATCGATTTGGGCTTATAAGTTTCGGTCTCAGGAGTGCAAAACTGAGAGCAAATTTTATATCGAAACCGATGCGAAATTGACTGCGAGTTTTGTAATCGGTTTCGATTATGTTTTTCTGCATTTTTTCTTTTGAGCTGTTTTCTTCAGCTATCCTTGGGCATTCTTAGGGACCCTAAACCATGTCTAGGATTGCTTTTACATACACAATATGACATGATATGCATGATATATACCTTCCTTGGTGTGCCTCTTATCGGTGTTCCTCCTTAGTCTTTGGTCATTCTTGGCTTCATATTTTAAACTTATGAGCTTACATAAGACACTTACAAGACTCCTAACACTACCCTTGTGCCCAACACATGCTCATGGGATTGACATACATCAACATACTTGATTAATCAAGGAAGGTTGGCCGATTGATCAGGCACCTTCCGATCGATCGGGTAAGCCCTATTGTATGTTTTGTGACCCGAAATTCATCCTGGTTCGTACATAAGTCT